>JAJJMA010136952.1:0-26965 GCA_023529015.1 Papaver nudicaule
CAGTATTTGTGGGATCAAACACTGGTCATGACACAAGGCCATGTTACGCAAGAATACGATCTCAATCACTATTATCACTACTAAAGTAGTCGACTATTTCGAAAGAATAAATGAAGTAGAAATAGAAGAAAATCCATAAAGTCATAACTCCTACTAACCTTTTATCGATGAAGAATAATTGATGTCTTCTTTGTCTTCACAGTCTTCGTCTTCAAGGTCTCTACTACTTTGTCTATATCCCATTTCCGAAATCTAAACTCTAGTAGGCTAAATCAAGAATTGACTTTTGACACCTAAAACTGACAACTAGCTTGACATACCAACGCTAGTGGGTTTGACCGGACAATGCCCTAACATGAGATCCCGATCCGAGTCACAGGGGATGTCTTTTTTTTTTTCTCTCTCTCTCTCTCTCTCTCTCTCTCTTAAGAAATGATCCCACAACTTCCAATTAGCTTATTTATAGAGCTTCCCCTTTAACCCTTAGTTGCCAGTGTCCTCTTAGTCATTATTTACATAAATACCATTCCTTATCTCTTAACCCCCATTTGAACCTCTAGCCCAATGTGAGTGTAGAAAATACCATCGCCAGATAAATCAATCCTAATGGCGAAGCTGTATGAACATGGAGTACCTAAGATACACAGAATTACCTAAGGGTGTAGTCAGCGATATGAGATTAAGAGAGATCTTAAGTCAGCGAGAATCGCCGAATAAAGCAGAGCGAGTCTCATCTGGGCGAGGGGAATCAATATGGTTGAGTAGTTGAGAAGTAGGTTAGAAGTGGTTGAGCATTTAAGGATGGACAAAACAGATCTATTGTCAGCAGTACTTATCCACAAGGAGGAGGTATCGCCGAAGCTGGTGAAGCCATACCCGGATCGCTGAAGATCACGGGCGGGCGAAAGAGGACAAATAGTGTCAGAAGAGGTCGTCGTCAATATTAGCTGTAACCCATTGTAACTTCTCCCTATATAAGGCGAGATATCCCCACTGTGAAAGGGGTTAGTGTAATTTCAGTTTGGCTTAGTGAAAGGAAAAGTGAGTTATCTCCTTGCTCTCCCTAATCCAGTATTGATCGTGTGATAATCTAGAGCAAGAGTGAAAGAGTGAACTAAGTAAAGGTGAGACATGTAACCCAACTTCAAATATTGGAATCCCTTAGATGTAAGCCTCAAGCATGAGGAAGAATCAAGTAACTCGCTGTCAAGTATCTCTAACTCTAACTCTCTATTGTTTTGATGTAATATGTATGTGTGTATAATGTTGTATGAGAATCATTGGGTGTACAGTCAAAGATCTAGCAATGGGATTTTTGACTGTTACACCCAAGCCCTTTGACCCTTCTCTAATTGGGCCTTACTAGACATGACTGAGATCCATTAGGCCTTATTGGATTTGGAGTATCCACAACTATATCAAAACCTTAATATGACATCTAAACTGGAACGGAGAGAATATTAACTTATATTGCATCAGCTTTTTTAAGACCCCATTTTTCGAGTTCGCCTAGGGCACCTCGGAACTGTAAGACGGCCCTGCAGGCAATGCACCAAAGGGAAGAAACTTGCAAGTCAGATCTGGCTCATCATTTCATTTGCAAATATGTTGGGTTACTTGCAGGAAAAAAATAGACGGGTGATGACCAAAAAGATGGGTAAACACAAAGATATAGCATAGTGAAAGTAAAGCGCTTGGTATATCAATGGGGAACTGTTTTTAAGTGGTTTAACTTAGTCCCTTTCTCTGAACTAATTGGGAAGATGCAATCTATATAAAATTAGGAAAGGGGCTGATTTGTAACTGGGCCTGTAGTCTTTGGGCTTCAAGAGTGCGAGATAAAATCTCTATTGGTGACCGAGCTCGCTAACTCGAATGGTGATTTAGGGGGGGAAGGAATTATGTGGGGGGGGGGGGGACAAATAGATGACTCAGCAGGTAATGAGAAAGAGATACAAGGTACCCCTTATAACCCACTCATATCACGCCCTCGTCCACTCATATTTTCCCTCCCTGTAGAAAAAGGCAATCGAGCAAAATCTCTCATCTCCACATTAACTGTTGTCTGCTAGTAGCAAGTACTTTGAAACAGCCAAATAGAAAATGCTTTTGGCCATGAACAAAAACTGTTCTAGATCGTATACAGATTGAAAAGCAAGAAATATCTAATATTAAGATTAATTGACAGCAGTGTGATAAGGTCAGATAAAACTGAAATACTTTTCAAATACTTATACCGGTAAACGAAGAATTCCACTCTTTGAAATAAGCTACAAAGGAAAACTTCCATGAGTAGTATTTCTGCCAAAACATCCATTCTTGCAAACGGCTTGTTGCAGTTAGCATCTCTTTTAGACAAATGATTTGTGCTTCTTTAGAGACCTCAAGTTATTGCTGGGTGAGAAAAGTGGTGTCACTAATCTCATGTATTCTCAGGGCTGGTGAAAGCATGTTTAATCGCAACGGGTAGCATCAACAGGTGCACCACCTGACTCGCACGATAACTAGCAACCCTTTAAACGTATATATATATATATATATATACATACTGTTGAATATATGTTAATGTAATTGATAGTTAAATAGAATACAAGTGCAAATGCATCAAAGTTTATGTCAATTAATAACCGTTGAGAATGATTTTCCATGATTGCATCAGTTATGAATCAAAAAAACACATCCAATATCTATCCTAAAACAACCCAAATACTTGTTCTCTTAGGAATTTCATCAAACACATTTGTTCAAAATCACTCACCATAAAATGGGATAAACTCCATGAATAAATTTAAGGTTATTAAGATTTATCTTCTTTTTGACGATTACAGTGACATAAGGAACCTAATATTGAGTATCAAACAACTAAATCAATGTTTCAAAACTGTATTCACCATGAAAAAATTCTCACAAAAAAAGAGATGAGTTTATCTTCGGCGTATGCCACGACCTCCAGATTATTTTTCTTCCTTGTCTATTTTGGTTTAGCCGTGTCTTGTGATTACTGGGTTTGTTATAGCAGGAGGAAGATTGGTCGACGGAAAAGGGGGAAGTAAACGAAAAATGTTACCCCACCCACACAGATTTTCTCCCGAGGTCATCCCCCATCGAAGAGGTACGGTTGGGTATAATTTTATTCCCCTCCATGTAATTCCTTCCCCCCCTAAATCACGATTCGCTAACTCTAAGTATTCTGTTTCGCCAATTTGTCTGACGCGGTTGGGCTGCTCCATTAGGGGACAAAAACTAGCTAATTAGCCAGGAACCGACATAAGCAACTGACTTACTGACCGTGCTCGATACGTACCTGTGGTATTTACAAGTAGATACACTGTGATGACACGTATTGAACAAGGATTATTAATCTTGACCAAGTCTAGCAACCGTAAGTCTCTCCGCACAAACAGTTCAGAGGATTTCTTAAGAATCCTACTGCCTATCTCTATTCCCTTTTGTGAAGCAAAGGTATTTTTGCTTTATTAATTCAAAATTCCTTTTTTTTTTCTTTTGGCGATCATGGGTCTTATTATGGATTTTGATTTTATATAAACTTATTAAGGCAGGTATTTGGAACTGATTCTAAATCGGTGGTGTTGTAAACGAGGATTTTTATGATGATGAGTTTACCACCCAATGACGAGTACAAACAAAGAAAGGGGAGGCCATTATTACAAGAAGGAGAAAACAATGGACGTCCGTGCAAAATCAGTAGGACCTCATCTTTCATCACAAACCTTCCGGGTGACTGCCTAAATCTTATATTCAAGTGCCTTAACTAGTGATGATCGCAATTCCTTTGGATTAACTTGTCGTGACTGGCTACATATTCAGAACAGAAATCATGAATCGTTATGGTATCGTAATAATTACGATCCAGATTACTATCCACATAAATATCCAAAAATTAGTCCTGAAAACTTAGCCATAATTACTAGTAAATTGTTGATTCGATTCCAACACCTCAAATATTTGTCTCTGATCAGGTTGCCTGTGATAACAGATTTTTGTACACCAAACACACAATCCTTCGGCTCCAAAGTTCAAAGTTTGCTATGAGTATTCAGATATGCAGTTGTCATTCATATTTTCCTGGTTCCCTCGTTTGACATTTATAACTTTGGATTCTACTCGTATTACTGATAAAGGTTTAGAGGCCCTGTCAAAATGTTGTTGTGCATCATTGAAGACAGTTTACCTCCCACGGTGTCAGTCGATTATTACTGATTCAGGAATAAGGTTTCTTCTACAAAACTGCCCGGAACTGAGTTCACTTTCTATTAAATCCTGCACCAATATAACTGGTATTGGTTTTTTAGGGTGTGCACAGACCTTAACCTATCTTAAAGCAGGCGGGTGCCAACTTAAACCAGAGGGGATTGATGCTATTGTTAGTGGTGGTGGACTTGAATATCTTGATCTCCAGACACCCGAAGAATTGACCGAGGTTGAGGAAGGATGGATTAATACTGAAGCAGTGATATGTATTTCAAAAGGTTGCCCTTTATTAAAGAAGCTGTTCCTATCAGATTGTGAGGAGGTAGAGCTAGAAGGATGGGAAGCTATTAGTCTGAATTGTAGAGAACTGAAAACTTTTTCCATGATGGGGTGCCAAAAGTTATGTGATCGGGGGTTGCATGTTGGAGTTTTTGTTAAACTCAAACTCTATGAAGTTAGACAAAGTCTATGTCTTGGTCATGGGTTAGTTGGGTGAATAATATTCACCCGGTTATTAAGTTGTTCTGTTACTATGAGTCAACCACTAGGCCTGTTAGTGGAGTATGTAATGGGTGAGTAACTCAGTGGTTTAGATCGTGGGTTAGTGTTTTAGAGTCGATTAAGGATGTAGAGCCTGTATAAAAGGCCGTTTTTGTAAATCAGAAAATGTGTAACGAAACTAATACAATGTAGTCTCTAAAGTTTTTCAGTGTGAATTCCTCTCTGCTCTCTCTCTATGCCAAATCCTACATTGCAAACTATACGTGACGGGTGTAACAACCTTTCCGAATTATATGTAGACAGAGAAAAAAAATAGGTGTAGCAGTTTTTTTTTTTGATACGAGTGTAGCAGCTTTGCTCTTGAGCTTTTCGAGCGCATAAAACCTGGAGTGATATATTTAGACCCGTATTTCGCTTTCGAGTTGATTTTAATTCAATTTTGTATTATGTGAGAATTTGCGGTGCAGCACACTGGGAAATTAATTCCATGGGTCTTTATGCAGCAACTTTGAATTTGCTAGCTTTTTATTGCAGTCCCAGAGTATTTAATATGGGAAAATACTGTGCTAATTGCACTTACTATGTTGTTTTCTCGTGTAACTGTATGTCAATGAATCGGAATGTTGGTCAAGGGTATTTCTCTTCGTATGAATTCCGCTGACTACTTAATAAAAAAATACTGTGCAATTCAAGTTTTGTGCGCTATTGAATTGGTGTTTGATTGAGCATGGCCTTTGCCTGTCGTGTTACTTAATAAAAAACTAGTGCTCCAGGGGAGTATGTAAGTTTTCGTGTTTGTGCCTGATCTCAAAGATAAGTTCATAAGTGAAGTAAGTTATAAGGATGTATCGCCTACGTAATTGGGTGCATCTTTCGTGTTTGTGCTTGAGGGTGCATATTTCATGTTTCTCTCTTCGGTGAGTTGCAATCAGTGTATGTATATGGCTCATGAGCATAAGCTGTAATTATATTTTCTTACTGACTGTTGGACATCCCAATTTTCTGAAATGAAAAATGGAGGTGACTTTTAAGGGACAATCAACAGAGTTCGCTGTTTCATACTATATCAGTTTATACAGCTGTACAATGGCGAATTTTCTCACAATACGAGGGATTGTTGATCCATGGCCGTCTTTCTTTAAGGTTTTGGGAAGCACCAAGTTGGTTAAGATTATGGAGTTTGGTGATGCAAACTTCCTTTGTTTGCACTGGATAAGAGACTAGCATTCTTACCACGAGGAGCAAGCTTCAAATCCTGCCATCCTCTTTCTACATAAAAACATATTATCACTTCCCAAGTGATTTGACCGCTTAGTCGGAGAAAATTAAGAATGATTCGAGTCTTAGACATTTCGAGTCACACATACGATCCAACTCGAATTTCAATTCTCTGACATGACTCGTATGTATGAGCGCACTCCTGCCAACTCTATAAATTTACCTATGGCGATCATGTTTTATCTGAGCGGGATTTGGTTTTATTTTGTGGTTTGACTGACAAGGATTTTCGCATTGCTCACTCATGAGTAGTTTATCACCCAATAACGAGTACAAACAAGAATCGGGTAACATCCTTACTTCAAAAGCAGTACAACAAGAAGACACAAAAAATGGTCGTGATGAGTCCCGTGAGTGCAAAAATCAGTAGAACCTCATCTTCTATCACAAACCTCCTCAGTGACTATAAATCTTATATTTAAGTGCCTCGAAACTGTGGATGATTGAATTGTCGTGACTTGCTCCATATTCATAACTACTAATCATGGATCCTTGTGTTATCGATAATAATTATCGTCTAAATAAATTGCATGATGAGGCAGATGAAAATCCAAAAATTAGTCCTACATACAATCCTGCAACAGATGGCTGGGCAAAACTTGACATAACATTGAGCCATGTATCTTTAACAAGTGCTTGTTGAAAAGGTTTTTATTATGTCAAACAGCTACTATCATCCACTTTGGTATACGTTACCTCCAACCCCTGCGGTGCACGAAAACAGCTTAATCTCCTGCATTATGAGAGCTTGAACACAACGTGCATGTATGCACAACCAGTAAACCTTGTATAAGTTTACGGTCACTTCGGTCCCATGAGTTAAAGCGCGTAGTACAGTATGTAGTCCGAACGACCTTGGGACCTTGACTGGGAAGAAAAGATACGCGTATAGGGACACTTTAATGACAACACGTGATTAGGATTAACCTTGACCACTCAAAATTAAACAGCTGCAGCTTAGAACTTCTTTTAAGAATCTCTTGGACTCCTCCTCCTCCAACCTCTGCTAAACTGTATCCATCCTCTCTTGTGGCTTTAGTACTTCAAACAAGGCTTTGTATGCCCGTGCATTAATGCACAGGCTAGTGTCATAAGGGATGCAGTAATTTAATCATTATGCATTCAATAGCGTCATAAGGGATGCAGTAATTTAATCATTATGCATTCAATAGCGTTATTAACCTCGTTAGAATTATTAACTTGTAAGTTCACGTAAGATTTATATTTCACCTGTCCCGTGTATGCATAACGATAACTTCAGGTCTCTTAGCCCTTGCCTTTGAGTTTTGCAAGATTTCTCTTGTTCACTCTTTGGTGAACAGTCGAGGAATATTAACTAAGCATAGCATATGCAACCCATCTGTGTTTTAGAAATGTGTCTTCCTATTGTTTAATTTTTCTTAATTAGATCGTCAATACTTTTTTTTTTATGTATGTTGACTAAAATTCTCAACTCTTACGGCGAAGGCACAACTCTGTACATTCCGGTTAATCTTTAAACCAATAAATTGTTTCCTTGCCGTAATCATTTGATAGGTATAACCTGCCATTCCTAAGACATCTTACTGTTGGGTAACAACTTGCGGCCGAATAGGCAAATACTGTGAAGACGCATCTGTTCAAATACAAACAATCAGGTGTGCGTACCTTGTCAAACATTACTGAATATGCCACGTCGAAATAGGTTCTGTGAAGATGATCGTCCGCCATGTAGTGTCTCCTTTCTTTGCGATCTTCTTTGGCTCGATTCTAATTCTGTAAAAAATATTTGCATAAGTAAGATACCAATACTGTAGTGAGTAAAGGCTAGAAATTTGTCGCAAGTTAGTGTAACATTTATTCTTGACCTGTGATAAGATTTAATGAAACACGACTACCATGAATAACGAACTCTTCTCTTTTAAGTGATCCATCAGACACCTGATGCTCATTATAATCCTATATTTCTTCTCAAACATCCTTCCAATCTTCCGCTATAATCCTATATTTCTTCTCACACATCCTTCCAATCTCCCGTTAACATTGATTTTGAATAACGGAAAAATCACGTACTCTGAGAAATCAAGTACATTGATCAACATCAGACAGATGAACCCAAACAAACAATTTGAAACCAATTCAAATTTGACTGGCTAAAGAATTAGTAGTATCTGAGGCGACGCTAGTTCGTATCTATCAATATGATTTAAAGATGAACCATTTCGAACAATAGTTTTTGCCAATCTATTACCAAAAGAAACGCTGACAGACTGTACCGAAATTATAATCACCAACTTGATTTGTCCACTTACCTATGTTCTATTAGTACATTCATCTTCTTCGCGACATCTTCACAGAAACCTTAAGAACAACTCGGACGATAATTTTACCAACATTAAACCTTTTATGACATCCAGTTTCGAAAACCAACAAAGCAAGAGAACATATCGACACAAAACTGCTTCAACAATATCAATCAAAAATAAACAGAAAGATAAATCTTACTGTATTTTCATGATTTAAACCAAAATTGCGACATCCTTGACTGGGAGGAAGATTAAAGCCATTGAACAGGGCTATACGTCAATGTGATCAAAGGGTTTATATAAAATTAAACCCGATGAGTTATTCGACTCGTTATAACATAGTTGTATTTTTGCTGCCAGTGTTGTTCCCTTGTGGCTTCTGGTAAAATTACTGTCAACGTTTGACATAACTTATACAACTTCTAACAACGATCAGACCAAGGAGACACATGCAAACAGATGAACGATTATGTGACTTTGAAATCACAATCTAGAAACTGCAAATGCGTTGATGAGTACTCCACTATACGGTCTTTTTCAATAATATTTTCTTCCCCTAATTTAGTTTCCTTTGAACTGACCCATTCTTATTTGGGATTCTTTTAGATTTGATCAAACGGAAACTGTTGAACATGGGATCTATGTCAAAAAAAATTAGTGTTACTATTTATCTTCTTTTCTTAATTGGAACCTCACAACTATCTGAAAAGTTATGATAGATTGGATAAAACACGCATCCTTTCACGATTCGGTCATGAAACAAAGCCGTCTGTACTTGTTGGACCTCTTTAGGGTTTTCTACGTAAACATCAGGTTTTTCTTCTTTGCGAACAATCGCGTCTCTTGAAACCCAATTGTTGCAACACCCATTTTTGAGAGTTTATTGGATAGCCTAATTTTTGAGAAAACTTGAAACTGAATGTGGTTGCGACACGTCAGCAAAATTTGTTCTCCTTTATATATTAAGTATAGATATTTATTTTTGTTGGCCGATCATGGGTCTCTTTCTATAGGTATAATCCTTTGACAGGTATTTGTTATGATGAGTTTATCACCCAATAACAAGAGAGAACTAGGGTCGGGGTGAGATCAGTACTTCAATAACGTTACAAGAAGGGGGAAACAATGATGCTGATGATGAGTATTCGTGCAAAATCAGTAGAACCTCCTCATCTTTCATCACAAACCTACCCGACGACTGTCTAAATTTTATATTCATGTGCCTTGAAACCAGTGACGATCGTAAGTCTTTTGGATTAACTTGCCGCGACTGGCTTCATATTCAGAACAACAATCATGAATCCTTGTGGTACTGTAATAATTATCACCGTGAGAATAAGTATGGGTATTATCCAAAAATCAGTCCTGAAAACTTAGCCAAAGTTACTGTCAGGTTGTTGTTTCGATTCCAACACCTCAAATATTTGTCTCTAAGAGGGTTGCCTCGGATAACAGGTTTTGTTCATCCAAACTCACCACCCTTTGGCTCCAAAGTTGAAGGTCTGTTTTTAGATAGGTGCTCCGTGTATTCAGATATGCAATTGGCTCGAATCATTTCTTGGTTTCCTCGGTTGACAAACGTAACTTTGGATTCTACTAATATTACTGATAAAGGTTTAGAGGCTCTGGCGAAATGTTGTGCATCATTGAAGACAGTTTACCTCCCACGATGTCTCTGGATTACTGATTTAGGAATAAGTTTTCTTCTTCAAAAATGTCGAGAACTGCATACACTTTCTATTAGATCCTGCATCAATATAACTGGTATTGGCTTTCTAGGGTGTGCACACACCTTAGCTGATCTTGTAGCGGGCGGGTGTAGACTTACACCAGAGGGGATTAGCGCTATTGTTAGTGGTGGTGGACTTGAATATCTAAATCTCCGGACATCGGAAGAACTGGCCGAGGTTGAGGAAAGATTTATGAATATTAACACTGAAGCAATTGTAACGATTTCAAACGGTTGCCCTTTGTTAAAGGAACTGTTCCTATCAGACTGTGAGGAGGTAGAGCTAGAAGGATGGAAAGCTATTGGTCAGAACTGCAAAGAATTGAGTGAGCTTTTCGTGATGGGATGCCAAAAGTTATGTGATTTGGGGTTGCAAGCTATGTGTGATGGGTGTAACAAGCTTTCCGATTTATATGTAGACAGAGAAAAGAATAATTGTAGCAACTTTGCTCTTGAGCTTTTCAAGCGCAAAAGACCCGGAGTGATGTGTTTATACTCTTAGTTCATTTTCGACTTGGTAGCAATATGTAAAGTTTGAAATTTGCTGTGCAACACACTGGGAAATTTACAGTCTTTATTCAATTTGTTTTAATGTTATATTTGATCCGTCCGTTTAAATCCTGCGCAGTAACTTTGTGTTTGCTATTCCTGGGAACTTTGTATGTATGTCTACAAAAATGTTGTGATAATAAGTTTTATGTTCCAGTGAATTCAAAATGTTAAAATTGTCTATTTGTTATTCTTTATGAACATGGTCTTGGTCTAATCACATATTTCTGCTTCACCACTGTTGTGTGCCTGTGGCATATGCGCTCTCTCATATCCTCCAGTTTCATGAAAAACGAACACTATGTACCCCAAGGATATATGCTTTGTCTCTTCCGATACTTGTCGGTCGCTTCTCATTTGTTCCTCCAGTTTGCAAGGGTGAAGTTGAAAAATGGGACTATGCCAATAAATGTGGAAAGCCTCTCTCTCAACAGGGTACGTGTTCATGAATTCCAAACAGAAATCGAGTGGCTTTCTAAACTCCATCATCGGCAGCTTGGGTTCTCTGGAGAGAACTGAGAATCGACTCTTGTTTATGATACATGGCTAAGCCAACGCTAATGGAAACAATTACCCGAACCCCTAACGTGTTTGGTGATCATCAAACATCAAAATTCATAGCAAAAAGTTAACAAAAAGGGAAATGGACGACAATATGAATAAAAAAAAGTAAAAACTCTAAGCGAAGGTGAAGGAACAACCACCAGAAGAGGGCTTCAGATTTCTGTCCAACGTTCACAGCCACAGGCCATGATGAAGGAACCATTTACAAAAAGTTCGTGCAGGCTTCGTCTGCCGCTCGGCAGTACCATCAGCGTAAAGAATCAATCCCTGGGTACGCCTATGTCAACCACAAGAAGGCAATGAATGGCAGAATCATTCAAGCCCCAGCCTACGGCTCCCGTACCGACTAGGTTGACAATGATCCTAAAGGAAAAATGTGCAGTTCCAAAAACAGAGCTGCTGTTTTCGGTGCTGCTGTTTTCCATATCATATCATCCGTAGCTGCTGTTTTCGGTGCCACAGTCTAAGAGAATGCTATGATCAAGTGGAACATACACCTGGAATTGTCAGCAGCAGAAACTCGATAGAGAATGAACATGGACATAATACTTTTTCTGGTATTCTGTATTCTGATTCAGATTAATAATATATGAATTTTTCTTTAAAAAAAAAAAACTCTCTCCGTGTTGTATGTGCTTTGTTAATTGAGGAATTTTGAATCTACACAGTATGCTTGCTGGATGAGTACTTAGTCCAAGAATAGATAATAACCTGGTCCTCATAGTTTGTCAGAGCTACAAACTCGGTAATTATTGACCAGAATTAAAAACGGTACGAGTCTTAGCCATTTCGAGTCAACACATACGATACAACTCGAATTTCAAATCTCTTTTATGACTCCAAAGAGTCGACTCATGACTCGCACGAGTAACGGTTCAATTCCCCATTATTTCTGCAAACTCCGAGTCGAGTCTTTACTCGTTTGAGCATATAAAAACCATCAGCGGTTCAACTCCCCATTACTTCTGCAAACTCCATCCGTTCCTCTCTTGGGGCTTATTATCCAGAGGTATTATTTAATTATTTTTCCTAAGTGATCGTGTTTTTGGTTCTATAGCTATCTTTGATTTCAAATTTATCTAAGCTCATGGTCTTTTGAATTGATTTCAGTTTGCGGTTTGACAGTTGAGGATTCTCGCATTGCTCAGTGATGATTAGTTTATCCCCCAATAACAAATACAACCAAGGATCGGGTAAGACCTATACTTCAAAAGCAGTACAACAAGAAGAGGCAAAGATTAATTGTGCTTACCGTCCGTGCAAAATCCGTAGAACCACATCTTCTATCACAAACCTCCCCGGCGACTGTATAAATCTTATATTTAAGTGCCTTACAACTGTGGATGACCGTAATTCCTTTGGATTAACTTGTCGTGACTGGCTTCATGTTCAAAATAACAGTCATATATCTTTGTGGTATCGTAATCACTATCATCCATATAACAAGCATGACGAGCCAGATAAATATCCAAAAATTAGTCCAGAAAGCCTTGCCAAAATTACTTGTAGGCTGTTGATTCGATTCCAACAACTCAAACATTTGTCTCTAGGAAGGTTGCCTAACATAACAAATGTTGTTACATTAAATTCACAACCCTTCGGCTCCAATGTTCAAACTTTGTACTTGGAGAATTGCTATGATCATTGCTATTCGTATTCGGATATGCAATTGTCTTTAATATTTTCTTGGTTTCCTCGTTTGACATACATAAATTTGCATTCTTCCGATATTTCTGATAAAGGTTTAGAGGCTCTGGCAAAGTGTTGTTCATCCTTAGAAAAAGTTTGCCTTCCATGGTGTTGCTCGATTACTGATTCAGGAATAAGTCATGTATTACGAAACTGTCGAGAAATATGTTCACTTGATATTGAGTGTTGCAGCAGAATAATCGGTATTTGTTTTATAGGGTGTGGACAGACCTTAACACATCTTAAAGCAGGAGGGTGCAATTTTAAACCGGAAGGGATTCGTGCTATTGTTAGTGGTGGTGGACTTAAATATCTGAATCTCAAGACACCCGATGAATTGACCGAGTTTAAAGAAGGATGCATAATTAATACTGAAGCAGTTATGACGATTTCAAAAGGTTGCCCTTTATTGGAGAAACTGTTCCTATCAGATTGTGAGGAGGTAGAGCTAGAAGGATGGAAAGCTATTGGTCTGAATTGTAAAGAATTGGACTTTCTTGACTTGATAGGGTGCAAAAAGTTATGCGATATGGGGTTGCAAGCAATATGTGATGGGTGTAGCAAGCTTTCAGGATTACGTATAGACAGAGAAAAAAATAGATGTAGCAGCTATGCTCTTGAGATTTTCAAGCGCAAAAAACCTGGAGTGATGCGTGTATACGCATAGTTCATTTTCGAGTTGGTTCTAATGCAAGTTTGCAATATGTGCAAAGCTTAGAAGTTTGAAGTGCTAACACTCTGTGATATTGATTCTATGTCAGTCTTTAATCATTTCTTGATTTCTAGGTTTTGTCTTTAACAACTTTGACTTTGCTATTGTTGACAACTATGTATTAATATTTCCTGAGATCCGTTTTATGTGGGCTTCTAGAAACGCATACAGATAGGGGAACCCACTCTCTCTATATAAAGATTATAGAGAGTGTAATATCAAGAATTTAAGGTTATAGTTGTTGGAACATATAATTCGTAACGGCAAGAAGGTTGTAGAAATGTGTCGGACATCTCTTGTCAATGTCTAGTAAATACTGTGCAAATATGAGTTGTCTAGAAAGTTCTAGAAGTTGTCCGGTCAAACTTGGTATAAGTCTTGTAATGTGAGTGAGTCGGCAAGAAAAGAAAAGTCTAGAATTATAAGTATCTAGAGAAACGTAGAGAGTTCATTAGTCGGTTCATGTCATGTCAAAATGTGAAAGCTTGTGGAGAAGATTCTAGAGAGTCGGTAGTGAAGGCTATAAATAGCCAGGCCTTGTATCGTTTGTAACTCAAGCAAATCCAAGCAAAGTAAGAATGCAAGTGAAATTTGTTAGAGTTGTCGAAGTTTCTAGAGTATTCTAGGCTTAGTATGTCTGCCAGCCTCGTCCGCCTGCCTCGTCTGGCAGAGTATCCTAGTATAGCTAGGAGTTTGAGGGAGTTTGAGTTGTACACGGTGGTGTAACTTAGGAAACCAAGGATGCGATATTCTTGGTAAGTCCACCGCCTATGTACCTTGGTAGTCAAGTTATGTAAGCCTATATATAGGCATCGTGTTAAGCCTGTTAGATGTACAATTGGGTGATAGACCTTCTGGTTATTACATAGAGAGTTAGGTGTTGGTGTCTCTTGTAATTGCTTCTATCAATAAGAGTTGATCGTTGCTGTTTGTGGAGTAGGTACGCCGAACCACGTTAAATCTCTGTGTTCTTGCTTTGTTTATTCTTTGTTGTGTGTTTGCATCTTTGTCTTTAGTTCTACTTAATCCAAAGGACAAGTTCTTGGTGTGATTACTGCTGTAATCCCAACAAGTAGTGCGGTGAGCGCGGAGAGGATTATTGTTGGAAGTAAAGATGTCTGGCTCTACATCTGGTGGAGGTTTTTCGAAGGTGCATGGATTTGATATTATCAAGTTCAATGGGAAGAATAATTTCACATCGTGGAAAACGGATGTTAAGGATATTCTTATTAGCATGAAGCAGGTTAAGGCGCTCAAGGACAAGCCTGCACCGTTACCAACTGGTGTAACGGATGAGAAGTGGCTTGAACTTGATTTGGAGGCATGTTCAACTATTCGGTTGTGTTTGTCGAGGGAGATTACTCACAACTTTGCTGGTGAGACTTCGACAAAGACGTTTTGGGAAAAATTGGAGAAGCTCTACTTGAAGAAGGACTTAACTTCAGAACTTTACTTGAAGCGCAGACTTTATGCCTTTAGGATGGCTTCGGGTAAGTTGTTGGTTGATCCTATTAATGATTTTAATAAGATTATTTCGGATTTGGCTGATATCAATGTCAAGTTTTCTGATACGGATAAGTCAATGATTTTGTTATGTTCACTACCTCAATCGTATGAGACCTTTGCTGATTACTTGTTGAATGGGAAAACTGAAGGTGACAATAAATTAGTTTTCGATGATGTGGTTTCTGCTTTACAAGCAAAAGCTTTAAGGCAACAAGTATGTGATGACGAAGTTCATGCTGAAGGTCTGTTTGTTGAGAGGGGGAAGAATGGTAACAAGAAGTTTAAGTCTAAGAACCAGTCAAAGAAGAATATCAGTGATGGGTGTTATTATTGTCATAAGCCTGATCCCTTTAAGGTTGATTGTCCTAGGCTAAAGGCTAAAGATGGTAAATATAAGAAATCAGATTCAGTTAAGGTTATTGCTTCAGTGGCAGAAGGAAGTGATATTTTTGGTGAGCCAATGTGTGGCTTTGATCAGGAGGTGCTAGCTGTTACATCAAAGAGTTATCTCAATGATGGTTAGATGCTTGATTCTGGAGCTTCGTATCACATGTGTTCCACAAGGGAATGTTTCACCACTTACAGGGAGGTGAATGCAGGTACTGTTATGATGGGTAATTCAAATACAAGCAGAACAGTTGGGGTTGGTACTATCCAGGTTATTTCGAATGGTGTTACTGCTACACTATCAGAGGCTAGACATGTGCCTGATATAAGGAGGAATTTGATTTCGTTGGGTGTACTTGAATCTCTTGGATACAAGTATGTTGCTGAGTATGGTTTCCTAAAGGTATACCATGATGGCAGTTTGAGGATGACTGGTGCAAGGCATGGGAATCTGTATTTCCTTCAAGGAGATATAGTTTCTGGTGGAGCTATGGTTTCTGAATCTATGGATGAGAAACAATTGAAGTCAACACGGTTATGGCATATGCGACTTGGGCATATGAGTGAGAAAGGCATGTTGGTGTTGAGTAGTAAAGGCTTGCTAGGCAGTAAGAAGTTTTGCAAGCTTGACTTTTGTGAGCATTGTATCTTTGGGAAGCAATGCAGAAGTAGTTTTGGTACCTCTGTACACCACACACAGGGTATGTTAGATTACATCCATTTGGATGTTTGGGGTCCTTCTCGTATAGTTTCTAAGGGAGGGAACATGTGGTTTATGACCTTTATAGATGACTTTTCAGGGAGAGTTTGGCTTTACACCATGAAGCATAAGAATGAAGTCGCTGAGTTGTTTAAGAAGTGGAATACCATGGTTGAGAAACAGATTGGTCATGTGGTTAAGAAGATTCGTTCTGATAATGGAGGGGAGTACACCGAAGATCCATTAAAAGAGTTTTGTGAAGAACAAGGTATTGTTAGGCACTTCACAGTTAAAGTTACACCACAACAAAATGGAGTAGCTGAGCGAATGAATCGCACACTACTTGAGAGAGCACGGTGCATGTTGTCAAACGCAGGTTTGAATAAAGTTTGGTGGGCTGAAGCAGTTACGACGCCGTGCTATCTAGTAAACAGATCACCTTCAACAGCTATTCAATGTAAGACACCTTTGGAGGTATGGACTGGTAATCCTGTCAACTACTCTAATCTGAGAGTGTTTGGTTGTCCAGCTTATTTTCACGTAAAAGAAGATAAACTGGGTGTTAGAGCTAAGAAAGCAATTTTCTTAGGATATCCAGAGGCTGTTAAAGGTTATCGACTTTGGTGTCCAGAATTGAACAAGTTAAAGGCTGTTAAAGTTCATAATTGAACAATCTATTATTTGATTGACTAACCCCTTATATTGGGATGAGTGAAGAGTCAAATGTTTTGGCAATTCTTCATGGGAGGATGAATCAAGATAATTTTGAATCAGAGCTTTGGATTTTTGTTCATCCCTCTTCGTAATAATATCTCGGGGTTTGCAGCGATAACTTGGTATATCTACTATATGACCATTAACTAAAATATGTCTATGGTTAACTAATTGCCGAGCTCCAGGAATGGTCGAAGCCATACCCAATCGAAAAAGTATGTTATCCAAACGCATTTCAAGTAATTGTAGTAAAACCTGACCAGTTGACCCTTTGGCTTTTCCGACGATACGAACATATTTAAGTAATTGTCGCTCTGTCAGACCATAATGAAACCGCAATTTTTGTTTTTCTTCTAGACGAATACGATATTGAGACTTTTTCACAGAACGCGATTGATTTCTAAGATCATTTCCGGGTTTAGGCATTTTACTAGTTAGTCCCGGTAAAGCCCCCAGACGGCGTATTTTTTTTGAAACGAGGCCCTCGGTAACGAGACATAAAAACTCCTTTTTTTATTTACAAAATAAACCTAAATTAAGGCTGAACTAAACGATAAACGAAAAAAATCTACTGAAGTTAAGTACTGTACTACAAAGAAGAATTAGATGAATTGTATCAATATTCAGACTCTTTTGTATATATAGCAAGGTAGACATACTTTGTCCTAATTTGTTCTGTAGAGATCTAACCAACCGCTCGAATCCGTTTTTTATTCATGGTTGGAAGTTCTTACGACATAATAGATCCGCTATTTTTGAAAAAAGGAAAGAAGTCTTTTCAATATTCCTTGAGTTCAAGGAGACATTATTAATCATGTAAAAAATATAAATATAGAACAAATAGAGAAAAGCCGGCTATCGGAATCGAACCGATGACCATCGCATTACAAATGCGATGCTCTAACCTCTGAGCTAAGCGGGCTCACATAACAGAAATTGTGTTGTGCATAGGAATTCAGTCAACTACTTAGCTCTTAGTTATTCAAAATAGATAATGAATATGAATAGAGAAAAAATGAATACTGAATATAATGTTATTTTATAACAATATAATATAACATAAGAATTTATATAACGATAAATAGAATGATATATGATATCAAAATTTTCAATGGGAAGAAATTATAAATATTTCTTTTCCAGGATTCTCTTTTATATTTATAATGAATATGATGATCAATATCTTAATTCTAAATTATTAGAAATTAATAAAAAATATAGCATTATAAAAAGAATCGAACGTTCAAGTATTTAAAATCGCGCGGGAAAAGTGAGAGGAAGAGAGGAATATATATGTGGTATATATCCATCCATATTGAATTGCAGATACATCAATGATAGAATTATTTCTGATTAAACCAAATATAACTCCTTCAATAGAGAAATAAGGGGTAGATAAGAAAGAAATAAAATAAATCGAAGAGGAGTAAAGAGAGAAACCCTTTAGTAGATAGATATCTAATTAATTCAACGGTTAACGGTTCCAGCATAAACGAAAGAAAGAAGGGGATGGCATCCTAGTGAGATCTTCGTCTCAAACTAAAAAGGGGATATGGCGAAATCGGTAGACGCTACGGACTTGATTGGATTGAGCCTTGGTATGGAAACCTACTAAGTGATAACTTTCAAATTCAGAGAAACCCTGGAATTAAAAATGGGCAATCCTGAGCCAAATCCTGTTTTCAGAAAACAAATTAAGGGATTTCTGAAAGCGAGAATAAAAAAAGGATAGGTGCAGAGACTCAATGGAAGCTGTTCTAATGAATGGAGTTGACTGCGTTGGTAGAGGAATCGTTCTATTAAATTTGAATTTAAACTCCATAAAGAATGAGGGATGAACCTATATACGATACGTACGTATACGTACTGAAATATCAAAGATTCTATTAATGTCGCCCTAACTATTTTTTTACATAAAAAAAAAAATAATTTTTGTGAATTTATTCCAAGTTGAAGGAAGAATCGAAAATTCAGTGATCAAACCATTCACTCCATAGTCTGATAGATCTTTTGATGAACTGATTAATCGGACGAGAATAAAGATAGAGTCCCGTTCTACATGTCAATATCAATACCGACAACAATGAAATTTATAGTAAGAGGAAAATCCGTCGACTTTATAAATCGTGAGGGTTCAAGTCCCTCTATCCCCACAAAAAGGCCCATTTTACTCCCTAACTGTTTCTTTATACTTCGTACTCTTTTTTCTTTTCGGCAGCGCCCCCTAATTAGTTTTCTTTCTCATTCACTGTACTATTTCACAAAAGGATCGGATCAGAAAAGCCTCTCTCGTATCACAAGTCTTGTGGTTTTTATGTAAAAAAGAAAATCTATGATCAAGGAATCCCCGTTTGAATCATTCACAGTTCACATCATTATTTTCAACTTCAAAAGTTTTCTTTTTTGAAGATTCCGGAAATTCCAGGGCCTGGGTAAAAGTTTGTAATGCTTTTTGATTCTCTTGAGTTGACATATACCCAAGCCCTCTAGTAGGATGGGGATGGTGTCTCAAGAAGGGTTGGGATAGCTCAGTTGGTAGAGCAGAGGACTGAAAATCCTCGTGTCACCAGTTCAAATCTGGTTCCTGACATTGAGTATCTTGGGAGAGCTCAGTTGGTAGAGCAGAGGACTGAAAATCCTCGTGCACCAGTTCAAATCTGGTTCCTGACATTGAGTATCTACTGTTAAGTTCCTGCCATTGAGCATCCATTATTAACCACAGGTTAATAATAGATACTCATACAAATTCGATACGAATCAGCATACATACATGCTATCGTCCAAATGTCTAGAGGGAGAAAATCCTACCCTTTTTCTTAAAGTCTGTAAAAAAAAGGAAGTAGAAGCGGAAGCTCACAGGTTGGGATTCTCAAATTGAAGTTGAGAATGAAATAGAGTTGAAGATGATTCGATGCAAAGAGAACAAAGAGTTCTTAGTTCATCTCCTACTGGGAAGGAAGTAGAAGCGGAAGCTCAAGTAGAAGATGAAGTTCAGGTGGAGATTCCTAATGAGGAATCAGTTCAGCAACAAGTTCAGAGTCTGCCAGACTCGTCTGCCAGAGTGTGCCATCTTTACTTTCTCAGAGAGAGAATCGCATTATCAAAGCACCCAAACGTTATGGCTATGAGGATGGTGTCTCTCACGCACTGTCTGTTTTTGAGGATGAGCCATTTACTTTCAAGGAGGCCATGAGCAGTGCTCAGACCAGTAAATGGAAGATAGCCATGGATGAAGAGATGGAGTCTCTTTATAAAAATGATACCTGAGAGCTGGTGGAGTTGCCTAAGGGTCGTAAGAAGATTGGGGGCAAGTGGGTATATACTGTGAAAGATGGAGTTCCAAATACTGAGGGTATTGTCGATGGTGTATGATACAAGGCAAGGTTAGTAGCTAAGGGATATGCACAAAGGGAAGGTGTGGATTATAATGAAGTTTTCTCTCCGGTTGTTAAGCACACATTCATCCGGATCCTGTTAGCAGTTGTGGCGCAGTTTGACTTAGAGCTCGAGCAATTAGATGTCAAGACTGCCTTCTTGCATGGTAATTTGCACTAGTGGAAAATGGCTTGGTTAAGTCTGACCAGGCCTTAAAAAAACGTCTGCAATGAGCTAACTTTGTTTTAAGTGTGTCAGAACCAGTAGTTCTTTTGATCAAAATATAAAAAGTGTGAGAACCAGTTGTTTTTTATAGGGCTATTTTCGTCAAAACACTGGACCTTCCTAATGGACTTAAAAAACAGCTGCCCGGGTCAAAGGATTCTGCGGTCCAAGTGTTTTATGAACTCGTTCTTATCGACAATATATCCTCTCTCTGAACATATCTTCTCTCTTTATTTTTGCTGTAATCGAACCTCACTCTCACAAATCTCACAGATCCATCCCAACTCTCACAGATCGAAGCATAATCCTAACCCTCATCTGGAAATCAAAACCAATGTATCAGTAGAAATCAAAAGCAACATTTTTTTTTTGTAACCCTAGATCTGAAGACTCCTCGAAGAAGATATCATCAGGTATAAACCCATTCTTGTTACTTGGTTTCTACCCTCTTTTTTTTGCTTGATTCTGATTTTTGTTTTGATTTCGAAGAAGAAGAAGAATAAATTGAGAAGTAGCAACAAGAGTCGTCCTCCTCACACAGAGCTATACATATCGCCAGAAGCTCCGGAGATGAAATCTGAAAAACCATATCGTCAATGGGCTCTAATCTATCACCCTGAACATAACTATAACTTTGATCTTTAATCCTGATATTTTTTGTTTGTCCTTTTGGGTATGATTGCGGGAAACATCTACAACTTCTCAATCAAGGGTTTAACGTCCCCATCTGCAACTTAACAATGTTCTCTGGTAATTTGTCTTTTTTTTTTTATTGATTTGTCTGTGTTTGATGTTTCTTGATTGTATAGAGGTGGGTTTAGGTTTTTAAGTAATGGGTTTTCTTAATTTTCAGGTAAGGTATATTGCTTACAGCCTTGAGACGATTGAGACAATTGAAATATGTGGGTGTTTCGATGTATAGATTTGTTAGCAATATGAAACCGGACTTGCACATGGCTTATATGATTCAGTGATTGCTCATGGCTTAGCTGTTTAGACTGGTTGTAATATGACACTATAAAAAAAATCTCCACATGTTCTTGCTCATGGTTGTGAGTCTTTTGAGTTTATTGCAAGAGAGCCAGAGATATTCAACCTAAGAAAGGTATGTATGGTTACTAATTTTTTCTTAACTTATAAGACATTATAGAACAAGTAACCGGTGCCAGTGATGATGAAATTGACGACATTAAGGTTGAAGAAAAAACCAAGTTTCCATCCAAAAGCAACAACAAGCTTATGATTTTTCTTAGTCCGGACTTGCAGTTGCTGCGAAGAAGCTACGCGACAAGTATCAAAGCCTTGAGAATGGTATGTATTGTCACTTATATATCCTCTAAAGTTTGATGTGGATGTAATGTTGGAAATGTCGACACATGGACTCTTCAAAATATTGTGTCTGTAATTAGCTTAGAAGTAAATATGTATGTGAACGACCATGTCCAGTTTTTTTGTATTGTAACTTAGCTTGCCTTGTACCAGCATCTGCATCCGACACATACTGATCACGTGAGACAACTGAATGTATTGCATCCGTTTTCTTATTGACACGTGCTTTTAATACCTTTTATTTTATTATTTCAAGGGTTCACAATTTTCTATCACATCTCTGTGCATAATTTGCTGACTTCTTCAAGTTGTTGATGGATGAGAACTGGTTAATTATGTTGCAATTGCTCTCTTATGTTCTCACAGATAATTTCAACCTATGTTTGTTTGCCAATTTCAGATGTTTTAGACATGATTGGTTGTCATTTTTGTAAAGATGGTCCCTTTTGATTTTTCCTGTTTATATCGAATGAGTATTTTTTGCAAACAAGTGACTATCTGTTAGTTAGTCTTCTATTCGCGTGTATTTGTTTAGTTGTAGACAAAGTTTCGTCTTTTTACAAGTCTTAAGATGGATTTCTAATGTTTTGACTTGGTGTGGCAGACTAGGTTATCAACATTAAGGTAATTCGTAATAAACACTTCAATGTCTGAGGGATATGGATTTGTTGAATTCGCCACACGTGCCACGACTGAAAAGGTGTTGCAGGACTTCAATATAAAACCAATGTTGAATGCAGGACAGCCCTTCCTCATGTGCTGGGCATCCTTTAACATGGGTAACAAGCGTGCAGATGCGGGTTTTGACAAATTTTGAGATGCAGGTCAAGATATTTTGTATGATTGTGTAGGAAATCGGCGAGAGTGATACTGACATTGGTGAAAGGTATACTGCATTTTCATTTCCTTTGTATTGGATAGCATTTGGAATATCATTTTTGTGACTATCATTCTACTCGCAGGCTAGGTTTTATCAATGCTTTACTGTTTTGTGCTCATATTTGGTTTACCATTTCTGTGGAATGATGTTGAGGTGTTTTTTGTGTAGGTATCTATGACAAGGAGACCAACAAGTACTCACAGAACTCGTCGGTCTGTAATTCTTTGGTTTATGCATGGAGGTCTCCTTCAGGTGATGGTTTAGGCAGTCATGGTTGGTGTCTGTCATTTTTTTTGTTTGCAGTTTGTGTACTGTCAACTTTTTTGTATGTAGTTTGTTTGCCATCAAGAGTACTGATCTTGAATAATGTGAATGGTTTCAAGTTTTATAATTGAATGGTGTACAATTAAATTCAAATTTTAATGGAATGACGAATGGTTTTAAATTGAATGATGAATTTGAATGGAGAGTATTTTTTTCTTGGGTTCCGATGAATCAGATTTGTGAATTTCCGATGAATCAGATTTGTCAATTTCAGACGAATCAGATTTGCTGAAAACTTTCAGATGAATCAGTTTTGCTAAAAAGTTCAGCTTTATTAAAAGACTAATTGACCAATTAGCTTTTATATTTAATATTTTATATTCAAGTAAACAATTGCTCGTGTCAGTTTTATCAAACTACTGATTAAGGCAGTCTTTCTTTTCAAATAAATGCATGATAGAATCAGACTTATTTTTAAATAAGTCTTCCAGGATACACATGGCAGAAACAGACTTATTCTGGGTTATTAAATCTGATCCTAGCATGCTTATCAGGGCCATTTTCCACTAGTGTTGGAGGAAGACATATATATGTCTCAGCCCGTTGGTTATGAAGTTGCTGGTAAGGAAGATTATGTATGCCGACTTCTGAAGTCATTGTATGGTTTGAAACAATCACCACGACAATGATATAAGAAGTTTGACATGTTTATGATGCAGCAAGAATACACACGTAGTGAACATGATCAGTGTGTGTATTTCAAGAAGTTTCAGAGTGGAACTTTTGTGTATCTCTTACTCTATGTGGATGACATGCTTATAGCTGCAAATAGCAAGTCAGAAATTGAAATGTTGAAGAAACAGTTGAGTTCAGAGTTTGAGATGAAGGATCTTGGGTTAGCGAAGAAGATATTGGGGATGGAAATCTATCGTGATAGGAAGAAGAATAGACTATGTCTTACACAGAAAACCTATCTTGAAAAGGTTGTTCATCGTTTTGATATGAAAAACTCTAAGGCAGTAATTGTGCCATTACCACCTACAGCAAGTTGTCTAACTTGTTATGTCCTACTACTATCGAAGAGAGCAAGTTCATGGCAAAGATTCCTTATGCGAAGGCAGTTGGTTCTTTGATGCATGCTATGGTCTGTACACGACCTGATATAGCTCAGGCAGTGGGTTTAGAGTGTAGGTATATGTCCAATCCTGGGAGAGCACATTGGTTTGCAGTTAAGGGAATTCTGAAATATCTTCAAGGTACTCTCGATGTTGGTTTAGTGTTTGAGAAGAAGCAAAGCTTAAAGCTTTGTGGTTTTGTTGATTCAGATTATGCTGGTGATAGTGATAAGTGCCGTTCAACTACTGGGTATTGTTTTATCCTATGTGGAGGACCTATCAGTTGGAGGTCTATGTTACAGTCAATAGTGGCTTTGTCTACCACGGAGGCAGAGTACATTGCAGTGACAGAGGCTGTTAAGGAAGCATTATGGCTTCGTGGTTTGGTGATAGACTTTGGGATATCACAAGGGGGTGTGGCAATAAATTGTGACAGTCAGAGTGCAATCCATCTAGCGAAGAATCAAATCTATCATGCTCGTACCAAGCATATTAAAGTCCGTTATCATAAAGTCAGATAAGTGATTGATGATGGAGAAGTTAGTCTGTTGAAGATTGATACTGAAGACAATCCTGCAGACATGTTGACGAAGGTTGTTCCAAAGATCAAGTTTGAGAAGTGTCTCAGCTTGATCAATATTGTTCGTTGTTAAGGCCTTAGGGCATTTTGAAGCTACGGTTAATTTGTTGCGGGAATAGCTTTGTTGGGAGAAACATCGACAAGGTGGAGAACTGTTAGAGTTGTCGAAGTTTCTAAAGTATTCTAGGCTTGGTATGTCTGCCAGCCTCGTCTGGCATCCTCGCCTGCCAGCTTCGTGTGGCATCCTTGTCTGCCAGCCTCGTCTGCCAGTCTCGTCTAGCATCCTCGTCTGGTAGAGTTTCCTAGTATAGCTAGGAGTTTGAGGGAGTTTGAGTTGTACACGGTG
Organism: Papaver nudicaule; assembly: GCA_023529015.1. Lineage (NCBI taxonomy): Eukaryota > Viridiplantae > Streptophyta > Magnoliopsida > Ranunculales > Papaveraceae > Papaver > Papaver nudicaule. Next base: position 24,941 of record JAJJMA010136952.1, read on the forward strand.
GTGTAACTTAGGAAACCAAGGATGCGATATTCTTGGTAACTCCACCACCTATGTACCTTGGTAGTCAAGTTATGTAAGCCTATATATAGGCATCGTGTTAAGCCTGTTAGATGTACAATTGGGTGATAGACCTTCTGGTTATCACATAGAGAGCTAGGTGTTGGTGTCTCTTGTAATTGGTTCTATCAATAAGAGTTGATCGTTTCTGTTTGTGGAGTAGGTACGCCGAACCACGTTAAATCTCTGTGTTCTTGCTTTGTTTATTGTTTGTTGTGTGTTTGCATCTTTGTCTTTAGTTCTACTTAATCCAAAGGACAAGTTCTTGGTGTGATTACTGTTGTAATCCCAACAAAATTAATAGAAGAAGAATTTGAGTATTACGTGAGCCTTGTTTCACCACTTCATTTGAGAGCTTTGGGAGCTCTGTATGAGCGACGCCAATGGCGACACTATGCTCATACATCTCCACCATAATTCCGCAATACTAATCATTAAAAATTCAACATGGTATTAGAGCCATAAAAATTCAACATGGTATCAGAGCTACGAGGAATTTTTAACAATAGTCGACAGCAGAGGAGGTGATATGCTACAGATTCTCTTAAAGACTTGTTTGATTACCTACTGATGCTTCTATTTCAAGTTTCCACCAGTGTGAGAACTTATTTGCATCTCTCGAGAACAGGTTACCTCTTACACCACTTCTTGCTTACACCCACAGATTATATGGTAGTGCAATGATGCAAGTGAGAATTGCAATGACCAGTCTTCATTCCACTGGGAGTTGTCAGCTTATGCATGACTGTGCTCAGTGCCTTCTTTCTGGTTGCAATTTAAATGTTAATATTCTTACTTTTGTGGCCTCCAAATGGGTTCTTCAAATGATTTTCAGAGTGGGTCCTGCAAATGGTAATGCTCAGCTTGATGGTGTGCTTGTTTATATTCTTGATCAGGTTGAGATTTTTTCACCGGAGTCTTTGCTTCTACTTCCGTTACAGTAACCACAAGTGTAGAAAAGATCTGTAACCATTTTCTTGAGCAGCTAAAGGTTAACTTGTGGTACAGTGAAGTGTGTTGCTCCTGGTGAATTTTCGGAACTAGTTAGGACTGCGGATACAAGTGGCGCTTCTATCACTACATACTCAACAGTGAGTTGTGAAGATATCAGGAGAGAATTTTGGATCAAAATGGTTGAAGGTATGTGAAGAAATTTTCAAGGAATTCGTTGAAGATTCGAAGAAATCAAGGATTTAAAGAAAATGGTAACTGATGACAAAACCCGTGAGCCGAGACTGACAGTACAATTTGGATTGTTGTACTTGTGGAATTATGGTTCATGAGAAAGAAAAAAAAGAGGGTGTGTTTGATAATGCTGCATTCAATTCTGAGGCATTGAAGAAAAGATGCAAGTTACTAAAGAGGGTCAAGTCAGAGAATGAAGGCAACAATGTGGAATATGTAATATTTGTTGATCAAGTCTTTCACTAATACAAGGAAGCTTGCAAGAGTCCTATTCTAGGTAACCAAGTAAACCGACTGTAAGGGTAGAAAATACCTATCCAATATAAAAGCATCCTAGATGAGATGTTGTATAAAAAGAATACAGCTGAGATGTCCTGGATCAGCGAGTAATAGGCTGGGCGATATATGACTTTGGGTTGAATAGAGTGGCTCGGCGAGTGCATAGAAGAAACCAAGATTACGTCGAGTAAGGGAACAACGAGTAGAGACACGTCACCAATTGTTAGGTGATAGTTAGATGTGCATTTAAGAGAAGTCAGAACGGATACATTGTCAGGTTGACTAGTTTGACTCAGTGGAGGATGCGTCACCAACCTTATCCCCTAGAAGATTCTCTCGTCTATGTTTATAAAGTAAGGAACGAGCTCGCCGATGTATGTATGACGGCGAGTCGTGACAAATAGTGTCAGTCCAACTTTGTTTGTATTAGATGTATACCACCATGTAAAAAGGTCTATAAATAGTGAATTAACCTACTGAGAAAGGGGTTGGACACATTTTGGG
>JAJJMA010136959.1:0-10817 GCA_023529015.1 Papaver nudicaule
CACGACGTTCTTTTCTACTAAAGGATTATTCTGTTATACAAGGATGCCCTTTGGACTCAAAAATGCTGGTGCTACATATCAAAAGATGGCTCAGGATATGTTTGAGAAGTGGATAGGAAAAACAATGGAAGTATACGTTGATGATATGTTGGTCAAAAGTAAAGAAAAGAAAAATCACGTACAAGACTTAAAAGAAATATTTGATCACATGCGGATAACTAAGTTGAAAATCAACCCTGCAAAGTGTGTGTTCGGCGTCACCTCTGGAAAAATTTTGGGCTATGTGGTCACAAAAAGTGGTGTAGAGGCAGACCAAGCAAAAGTTAAAGCCGTTCTGGAGATGCCTTCACCAGTAACTCTGAAAGATGTTCAACGCCTAAATGGCGTATTGGCGTCTCTCAATAGATTTATATCACGCTAATGCAAGTTATTTTTCCAAATGTTGAAGAAAGGAGAGAAGTTTAATTGGACGGATGATCATGAAGTTGCTTTTCAAGGGATCAAAAAGTATTTAGCTACTCTTCCAGCCATCCAGCCGCCAGAAAATGGAGAAGAATTACGAGTTTATCTTGCTGCCACGCCATCAGCAATTAGTGCAGTGCTTGTGCGGACAAAAGAAGGGGAAACGCCAATCTATTACATTAGTCGAACTCTCAAACCCGTTGAGAAAAATTATACAAAGATAGAGCAATTGATTTTGGCTTTAGTCTTTGCCGCAAGCAGGTTGCGCCCTTACTTCCATCTCATCCTATTACCGTTTTAACCAAAACTCCCATCGAAATGATTTTGCATAGTTCACAAAGAGCAGGGCGTATTGCAAAGTGGAATGCTCAAATAGATCAGTTTGGCGTTAAGTATGAGATTAGAACGGCGTAACGATCGCAAGTCATCGCCGACTTCTTGGCAGATTTCCCGATTGAAGAAGAAGAGGAGGAGGTCGACAACATGCCATTCATGGAAGAAGATCCAGATGAAGGAGTACCAGAGCTGCTAAAAAGAGACCCAAATCAATGGGAAGTATACGAGGATGGTTCAGCTAATAGAGAGGGCAAAGTAATTGGTTCACCAAAAGGATCAAGAATAGTTCACTCACTCAGGTTGGAATTCCCAGCTACTAACAATGAAGCAGAATATGAAGCGGTAATACACGCTATGAGACTAATTATTGAGATGGACATCAACAACATCCGCTTAACCAGTGATTCTCAGCTGGTCATTCCACAAATTTTGGGAAGCTATGAAGCACATGACAGTTCACTACAGAAGTACCTCAGACTGGCCAGAGAGTACGCCCAGAAGATCAGCGGTATAAAGTTTAGACACATATGCAGAAAAGACCACATGCACGCCGACGCTTTGGCGTTCATCTCTTCTATGATGGCAAACCCGGAAGTTCCCTCTATTGCAATTGAACGTGTCAAAATGTCATCAATAGAAGAAAGAGGACGCAGAGAAGTGTTAGTCGTAGATACTGAAGAATCAGCAGAGACGGATTGGCGGACTCTTATCAGATATTACTTAGAGCATCTTACAACCCCTGGAAACAAGGTTCTAGCGCATAAAATCATAAGCATATCGGCGAACTATGAATTAAGTGAGGGAATATTATACAGGAGATCATTTTCCGGACCATTATTGCGGTGTGTGTCAAGGGAAGAAGGGAAGAAGTTGTTAAAGGAAACTCATGAGGGAGATTGTGGAAATCACAGTGGTCAGCGGGCATTGGCACTAAAAGTAAGAATGCAGGGTTACTATTGGCCGTGGATGAACGGCGACGCTGCAGAAAATGCTAAGCGGTGTAAGCAATGTCAACTCTATGGAAGAAGAATAAAAGCACCGACGGTTTCCCTAAACTCAGTATTAAGCCCTTGGCCCTTTGCCAAGTGGGGGATTGACATTATAGGGCCACTGACCCCAGGTTCAGGACAAAGAAAGTACATCATTGTGGCTACTGATTACTTTACCAAATGGTGTGAAGCCAAGGCACTGAGACAAAGAACATGAAAGGAGGTATTTGTATTCATATGGGAAAACATATTTTGTCGGTTCGGCGTCCCAGCAGAGATTTGTACTGATAATGGAAAGGAGTTAGTCGGCGAGAACATTGAATATCTGTTAGCTACATACGGCGTAAAGCTAGGGAAGTCAACTCCAATATACCCACAGAGCAATGGGCAGGCGGAAGCCACAAACAAAACTATTGGAATGGGGCTGAAGAAAAGGGTGGAAGGACACAAGAAAGCTTGGTGTGAACACCTACACAACGTCTTGTGGTCTTACAGGACAACAGTCAGAGAAGCAACTGGGGCATCTCCCTTTTTACTCACTTTTGGTGCAGAAGCGGTGCTCCCATCAGAAGTCATACTGCCAACAACAAAACATGAAGCTTGGGAGAATAATCTGAACACAGATCTAATTTTGGCAAAATTAGATGATTTGGAGGAGCGGCGACTTATCGCCTTAACTCATATGGAAAATTATCATAGGCGTCTGGCCAGGGAGTACAACAAGCGTGTCATACCTAGAGACTATCATCCCGGCGACTTGGTACTGCGTGAGATACCGCCGTACCAAAAGAAGAAATGGTGTAAGAAGCTAGAGCCTACATGGGAAGGTCCTTATATTATAAAACGTGCAGCTGGAAGTGGAGACTATGTGTTGATCGATGAGCATGGTAAAGAACTTGAACATCCTTGGAACGCCAAGTTTATCAAGAGATTTTATCCTTGAAGCTACATGTAAAATTCGAAGTCTTGGGCGGGAATAATACCCCAGAAATCTTATTAGCTTTTGTAATCAGTAGCAAATAAGATCTGGGGACGTAGGTTTGCTTTTATGCGCCGAACCGCATTAACAAATAACTATGTCACTAATTTTTTACGAACGGCGACCCCTACTAAAGGCTCAACAGCCATCTACTGAGGCAAAACTGCCATAAATTTTCAAGGCTCAATAGCCATCTACTGAGGCAAAATTGCCATAAATTTTCAAGGCTCAATAGCCATCTACTGAGGCAAAATTGCCATGAAATTTCAAGGCTCAATAGCCATCTACTAAGGCAAAATTGTCATGAAATTTTAAGGCTAAATAGCCATTTACTGAGGCAAAACCGCCATAAATCTGCGAAGTCAAAGAAGTTATACGCTGAGGCAAGATTGCCAATATTCTCTGAAAAATTATACGCCGAGGCAAAATTGCCAAAAATATCTAAAGACTAATAGGTCATTCACCGAGGCAAAGTTGCCATTCACTAATGCAGAATGTGTAGGTTATCGTAAGTTCGGAGTTACCGTCAAAGTATAACAAGCCAAGTTGGATCCCAGTGATAACAGCTTTGAATAACAACAACCTGGCCATTGGAACTATAAGTCCTTACGTGTTACTTGTTGATCTGTAAGTGATGGCTTAAAAATATAAAACTCCTGTCAGGTAAACCACCCCACTTATAATAGATCGCCGACGGACACAAGTAACAATGTATAACGGAAGGCTGTGATATGGACCAGCGGGATAACTGTCAGCTTATCATCTGGGCCAAGTGGATTTGATTATACAAGCGGTGAAAGGAAGCAAGGACGCTTAAGAAAATATAGGCGTCTAAAAAATGCATATATAAAGGTAACAAAAAGTCTGATAATACTAAGCAAATATCTTACAAAGAAGGCTGCTGAAATAAACAGTAGCACATGATAACAAGAAAAGCTAGAAGCTTAAGCTGATAAGCCTAAGGGTTATGACTTGATGACAAACCATCGATGAAACTCTGCAATTCAGGAGGTTTCTTGGAATTTTCGATACCCATCTTAAGGTCGTCAACAAATGTACTGTCATCGTCCTCTTTATTCTCAACAGTAGCAATACCTTTTCCTTTACTAGCTTCAAGGGATACAGCAGGAGTATTAACCTCGTCATCGGCGTCCTCGTTGTCGTCTTCATCTTCACTGCTTCCTTCTTCTTCAGAATGCGATCCGCTCTGAACGTCTACAAATTCGTCAGCGTCCCCTTCATTCTCAATGGTAGGAGGAGTATCTATTGACATACCTGGAGGAAGGCGATCACGAGCATACTCAGCCGGAATTTCTACGTCATTCTCTGGGCAAAACTTGGCTAGGTACAGCTGAATGGCGACAAAACCGCACATGTTAATGCTAGCAATATGCTGCTCTTCTCTCTCTTGTGCATTTTTCCTACCAAGGTTTAACTCTGACTGGAGACTATCGCGCATTTTCTGAAATTTAGCGGCCTTGGAAGCTTCAGCTTCAAATTTCTCCTTGAAGCCTTGGAAAGTCTTGACTTCATTCTCCAGATTAATGATTATGCCGGAGCATTGTAGATGTTCTGTCCTTAGGTCATGCATTTTCTCTTCACATGATCCATGTTCCTTGACTTGTTCCTCTAGTTGAGTGATTCTGGAGGTACATCCTTCATGTTCTTTAACGGCGGCAGATTGCTCTTTTAGTTGGGATTCAAGCAGCTTGTGTTTCTCTGAAAACAAGTAAAACATAAAATCAGAACAGAGGCAAAGGCTACTTAAGGAATTAATAGGCGGAAGTGAAAACCCTAGGAAAACTACCTTCTAGTTCATTTACATGCATACGAATACCCTCCTGGGCAACATTAATTTGATCCAATTTACTTAAAATTTCTTGATCAGAGCAAGGACCCACAACTTGTTTGATCCTGAGCCTAAGAGTATTATTTTCTTCATTTAACTGCCTAGCACGATCTCCATGGAGTTGGGCGAAATCCTTATGGCGCTGAATTTGTTCACGAGCGGCATCCCTTTCAGCGGTTCTACAAACTAACTGAGAAGATAATCGAGTAACGGCGGCTTTCTCATTCTTTAGTAGAGAGGATGTTCTTGTATGTTCCACAATAGCTTTATCTTTGGCTTTACGCTCTAGTTCTGCTAAGCGGGAAGCGTTGTCACGCTCACTCTTAATCCACTCCACGTCCGCTTGGGAAGCTTTCAGAAGGTGATCAAGATTTACATTAAGATCAGAAACATTGCGTAACTCTCGGCGGTACCACTTAACATCTCGGTCAAAATCGAATAACATATTACACTGTCTAGCATTAGCATTAGCCAGCCTGTCAATCTCGATTTCGACACACTTTAATCTTTTGTCACGATGTTGTTGGCGACCTTATAATACACAAGGACTAAAGGTTTTGGCAGAAGAACAACGGAATAAAAATGCTAGTTTGAAAACATTAGAAAAAGTGACTAACCTCGGAGTTCTTTGTGCTCTCCAGATTCCTTTTGGTAGTATAGGCGTAGCCGGCTGGTTTCTTTCTTCTCTTGAGAAAGTTGATGCTCCAGTGTAGCTTTTGCTTGACGAAGACCGTCAACTTCTTGCCTCAGTTGAGCATTCAGCGTAATACCACCAATATTGCGTTGAAATTCCTAAAATGTTAGAAGGGTCAGCACATTCTGTCTAAGATACCGGCAAAATAAAAATATATAAAGTGGAAGCAATAGTTTACCAAGACAGCACTGCAGAGCTGCTCATACGGAGTAAGATGAGAAACAACGGCAGTAAGCTCCACAGGTTTCAGCGCCAACCCAGACGTGCTTAGCTTACTCATAGATTCTAGAAATAGGGTATTGGAACCGCCCTTATCCTGAGAAACCAGCTTTGAAAAGGACTCCGCCAGTTTATTCAGTGGAACCTGACTTCCTGCAGCGTCATTGCCAGCAGAATCCTGAGGAAGACTGTCTAAATAAAGAAGCTGAAGCAATAACTGGGCGGCATCATTGACAGACGAATTAGAGGGTCGCTCATCTACACTACTTGGATGAATAGGAGAGTGCACTCGATTATCAAGGTTGTTGGTATCTTCCACAAAAGCATCAGCAGTGGTGTGTTATGAAGTCAAAGACTCTGGAACAATAACACTAGGAGTTTTGAGAACTTCCTTAACCACTCAGCAGAATTGTTTTGATCCTTCGAAGACTGATCTTTGACAGTAGAGTCGCCGTCACCAGTGGGCTTGCTAGAGTCGTTTCCCTTCTTGGGTGGTTTCACAAGAGCGTTCTTCTTCTTGGGGTTCGACGGTTTCTCCTTGTTCTGGGAGACGTTGTTATCTTTATTGGTGGTAGAGGAAACTTTGGGATCGGCGTCCTTAACAGGAGCTTTGGACGTCAAGCCAGGCAATTTCTTCAGTTGATCTTTGAGTTGAGCAAGAACGTCCTGTTGCTTACTTTTCTTTGGAGGCGGCTAAAGAAAGAACAAAGTTGTCATCATCAGTTCCGCCAACAAACAGAGGCAAATATATACATATATTTTAAAATTTAACTAAGGTGTTTGTTACCTGAACTTCGCTTCCATCTTTTGCCTTTCTTTTTTGGCCCTTGGCGCCCCCCTTAGAAGTCTTCTTGGCGTCTTTCTTTCGAAACTCAGGCTTCTTAATCCAGTGGCCAGTGTCGCCGACGACGAATTTACCATCTTTTTTGATATATTGATCCTCCTAAGTCCAGCGGACTTCATGATTGACAAAGTCAGAATGCTCAGGAAGGAAGTCTTTTCGAACAATGGTCTTGTTTTCATCCTCCCAACCTTTAAGCCAAGTACCTTCAACCTTGCAAGGAAGATCATTCCAGTGATTCTCAGTCTTGGCGCGTACAGTGGGTTTGGCGGCAGTCGAGGAGTCCTTGTCAACGTCTCTCAAAATCTTTTATCGCCATCAAAAGCCTTCTTGGACACAATGCGATAAGCCCAAGATTCACCCGCTCTGTCACAAATTTTGACTTCATATTGAGCTTTGAAGTTCTCAATAGTATACAGCTCTGGATCATCAAATTCTGGATTCCGGGTAACTTTTGAATAATTGGTGGTGCCCTTTCGGCGGCCAATCCACTCGTACATTATACGAATGGAGTTAGAAGTAAGCTGAGATGGGCTCTTGTCAACATAAACCAACATCTCAAGAAGAATAAGATCAGTTGGATCATACAACGGAAATTTGTAGCCGGCCTTCAGCTGACCAATGGAAATGATAAGATTATTTTCATCCTGACCTTCTTGGCGGATATGGTCGAGGAGCAGCGGTTCTCTGGAGGAGGTGATGCCGTCAAGGGGCGTAATTTTGGGCGGCTTATTGTCGATGTGATGTTTTAGACAAAACTTGTCCCAATCACCCCAGGAGCACTTCTTAGCCTTTTTAGGGGACGGCGACTGTGAAGAATCCTCATGGTCAGACTCATGAGTATGGGTGGAGGTTTCAGGTTCATACGTGGTGTCTGTGGAAACCATTAGAGATGTAAAGAGATCGGAAAAAGAAAAAGTTGTCGGAGAAGAAACTGCGCAGAGAAGGAAAGTCACCGGAGAAGTGAGAAAATAGTAGAAAGGAAGGAAGTAGGAAGAATCAAGGAGAAAAAATGGCAGAGAAGCAGATTTTGGTGGTTGTAATCAGGGAAAATGAAGAAAAAGAGGCGGAATCAGGTGGTCGGGCGACGGCACGGCGGCAGTTAGGGTTTAGGAGCAGAGCTCTGATGAAAGAGAAAAGAAGAAAGGATTTGGGAGAAAAAGTTGTGTTGACTGAAGAAGAAGAGGTATTTTGATGAGTGCCGAACTCACACAAAAATATATTCCTTACTTCTCTAAACTAAACAATAGTATGGATAAGCAGGTTCGTTCCTGAGGGAGAGAGCTAAGTTGTTGACCTAATTTTCTGAATATGAATGTATGCAAGGTAACGAAACAATGAGATGAGATGAGAATGATCAAGATATTCCTATCAATCAATGAAATCAGCACAATTGAATTGCAAGTCATATTTCTCACAATATTCTATTTATCACCACCCTAGAATAGTTACAAGCTCAACTATCCTAATCAATTCCAAAATCACCTACTAGAATAAGTTCTCTAGAGGATACTATTCAATTAGACCACCTAAAATAAGCTCTCTAGGTGAATCAATCAAAAGCATTAAGTTCAAAGAATTGGGGTAAAACCTAGTCACTTTCTCGTAAGCTCGGATTGTAGACTAAGGTAATTTTTCTACTTCACAATTGTTTAAAAACATCCCGCCATCAACAATCATAAATTACTACTTCTTGTTATCAATCCTAGACAATTACGGGTCCAAGGATCTCAAACTAGCATTAGAACCATCAACAAGATGCATGACCGCGTATTCAAGCAAATAGGTAATGATTCATAAAGATTAAAGCATGGCAGAAAATTCACAACAAACAAAATAGAGATAAAAATAGACTTTATGTAGGCAAATCAATGACTCATATTCATGACTTCAAGTTCAACCTCAATCATTATGCAATTAGCTACAATAGGAGTTCATATTCTTGACAATAAATCCAAATCAAAGGAGTTCAAAGTAAAGAAAACAAAGCCAAGTGAAGCCGGTGGTGGTATGGAAGCAAACAGCGAACTCCTCAAGCCTGTGGTGGTGGATGGTACTGATGGTGGTGTAGACGTGGTGGTGGTACTGCTGGTGATGATGGAAAGGCAGCGGCACTCGAGTTGGTGTTGCTGTGGATGATGGTGCTAGCTCTGAGTTGGTGTTGCTGTGGAGAACTGGATGTATGCAGGTGATATGGATGCGGATGCTGATGATTTGAGAGGAGAGGAGCAGAGCTCCTCTCTGTGGAGGTGCAAGGCGGTGTATGTATGCAAAACTGTAGGCAGTCGAGAGATCCTGTTTCTGTTGCTTCGGTTCTTCTTTTATAACTCACTTTCTCCTGTAATATCGTAACCTAGAGGAATCCAAGTTCCTAACTTATCTCGGCTTCTAAATAGCTCTGAAATCTTCACCGTCAGTCATGAAATCAATGGTAGTAGTTCCCTTTTCTCCCTATTTTGTCGCGCAGAAACAGCTGCCAAAACCCAACGCAAACCCCTGTCTTGTCGGCCTTGAAACCCTTTCCAAATCCAAGCTAAACTCGCACCATCTATTCTGTTCCTTATTGTCTTCAAATTCCTGTCTTGACCCTCCACATAAACTCACCAGAATCAGTGTCTAGCCACCGGCAACGGCTCAATTCAGAGACACCAAGAACTGCTGCCAAAACTGGTCATTCAGGCATTTATTCAAACACATGGTGTGCAGAATTTGATACTGGCAGGATTGAGTGAGTTCTGTTCTTCCAATCATCCATATAACTCCTTCCCTGCAACGGATATGCAAATAAATAACAACCCATCATTAACATTCATTAAATGGACTGAATCATCTTCCAATCCATCCCAATAATCAGCAGCACCCTTTAGTTTCATGGATGATTTTTCGGCATCAAGTACAAACCCAAATCAGTTCATACACGTCCCCAACTTCCTTCTCCGTATAGGCTTCGAACCCTGACCTAACCCATGGCTTGGTCTCATGTAACGGCAGCAACAGTTGGACTGGTCGTCACTTGCCCTTGGTACAAACATGAAGAGAAGCAAGAGTCTGAATCCCTGATTCCCGACCTAGATAGGTTTTTCTTTTAATCTATAAGCAGCTGGTTCGTCAGCTATAAAAACGAAAACCAGGAGTGTATCATCACAACACGAGTTGTGGTGCAGTGGTTCGCATGTTGGCTAAGGCACAAGAGGTCCTGGGTTCGAACCTTGGCTTCGTCTTCACTTTGCTTCTTTTTTTATCCTGCACAGCTGAAAAACCGAACTGCCCCTTAACAGGACCAGAACTCCACATATCATCACCCGATTTATTTTTCAAGTCTCTGGATATTTATCTGCCGGTCCTTGGACTTCTTAGTAATTCTGATTTAGCCCCTGTTTCTGAAGAGTTTCTACTGACGTTCCTCTTTTTCATTCACTCGGAATGACTTGATTCTTTCGCCGTTGGCTTTGTAATTCAATTCTCTTCAAGATAGAGCCAAGAAAATCTGCATTTGAATGAGTGAAGCTTGGTCTTTGGCCGTTCTCCTCTTTTAGCTCTTTTGTTCCTTGCCACTTTTGGCACTTTTAAGCTCTTTTTCCTCGATATGACTCCAAAATACCTACAAAATGCAAAAGAAGCGTAAAACGCAACTAATACAAGAAATTTAGCAAAGAAAGCATAATCAATTGATATTCTTAGAGAGGTGTTTTAGACACCTATCATATTTATAGGAGGAAGGCACCAACCGGCTTAACCAGTCATCAGGTCAAAATGTGCAGCCGAGATTCGCGGCATGCAGATAGACGTGGAGAGAATCTAGCAACTTGGAATAATAGTGAGGGTGCGCTGTCATTTTCAGCGGAAGTGGATTTTCATCTTCGGCGACTAAAGATCTTGAAGATGAAAGAGGCAAAATGTAAGTGTAGAAAATGCCTTTACCTATCAAGGACAGGATATAAGTGACGATGTATAGAAACATTACTTCTGAAGTGTGGAGCATCAGTTGCGGTATGGATTGGCGGATTAACCAGAAGAAGAGATAGGCGTCTATTTCTTGGAAGTCACATCAGCGGATTCTACGAGAAGAACAGGGGAACAAAGTAGACAGAGCGGTAGGAGGTGCGTCACCGACAAAAGCTGAGAATGTAGTTGAGCATTAACGGTAGGATTGTCAGAGTAGACTCGTTGACTGAGTGGGAAATGAGTCATTGATCTTATCCAATTCAAGATTGGGTACGCTGAAGTATATGGGAAGGCGGCGGTATTGAGTTTGGCAAGTGAGGACAAGCGTTGTCAGAGTCCTATTTGTTTGTATTAGCTGTAATCCAATATGTGTAAGCGCCTATATAAGGCCATGTATCTCAACCGAGAAAGGGGTTGGAAAAGTGAACTCTAGGGTTGATCTATTTAGAGATAAAAAAATCCATTCTTACTCTCCATAGCTCAAAGACTAGGAAGAACTTGAT
>JAJJMA010136961.1:0-11666 GCA_023529015.1 Papaver nudicaule
GTACCGATAACCTCACCAACATGTAAACCCATCAATTTACTTCATGTCGACATCGCCTCGAATTCCTCGATATCAGAACTAAATTGCTCAATGGTACAGGGGCGGAGGAGAATAAAGACATGTGGGGTCCCTAGACCCCACAAGATTTTGATAATTAACCTAAATAGGCTTAGTATTATTGATATTTATCCACATTGTGGGGGGCATATTGGTTAGCAATTTTGAAATTATGTTTTCAGATGGGGTTTATATATGCAATTCATGCTCTCTTTAGAATCAATTGTCTTGCACAACATTATGTATGTCTGTATGACTGAGGTTATTGGAACAAAGTAACAGACTGATGGAAGTTTTGACCCTTTGGCTTAGGTATTGCAATGAATGTTAGTTTTGTTTACTGTTCATGTGACAATTTTATAAAAAAACACCTAAATATTTTTTGCGACCTCCGACCGCAAATTGTTGCCCCCACAACCACAACTTCTTGGCTCCGCCACTGCAATGGTATGTGGTGGAGAGTTAATAGAGACGCATCCTCACGGATTTTCTCTTAAAGTATGACTCGACATCCGAGTCTCAATGAAAACCTCAGAAGTACCGCACCTCCAGGCCTACCTAGAGCTCTCTGAGAAGCTTACAACAGCCTAAACACACTTAGACAGACCACACTCTAAACACAGAATGGTCTAATATAACATGGATAAGCACGCCATGACGCACGAATACGCCACAACGCAAGTGCACGAATACGCCACAACGCAAGTGCACAAATACGCCATAGCCAAAGTGGCATAGCCTGAATACGAAAAGATTAGCCTTGGTCAGACACCAAGGCCTCAGCCCCTAGGCATGGCGCCATAAACCATAGCGCCACAACAAAGATGGCCTTGGCCAATGGCCAAGGCCGTGATCTTACCATACCATGGCGCCATGAACTATGGCGCCACAACAAAGATGGCCTTGGACAATGGCCAAGGCCGTGGTCTTCCCAGACCATGGCGCCATGAACTATGGCGCCACAACAAAGCTGGCCTTGGCCAGTGGCCAAGGCCGTGGTCTCCTAGACCATGGCGCCATGATGCATGGCGCCACGAGATCCGACCTTGGCCCAAGGCCAAGGTTGTTGCTGCTACACGATGGACCCATGAGTCCCTGGCCTTGGCCAAAGGCCAAGGCTGCTGCTATACGTCCACTATGCGTGTCTCTAAGGCGCCACACTCATGTTGGCCACAAAGTCATAGCCGCATGACGATGTTCAAACTCAACACAACCATGCAATATATGCATACCACTCGAGATATGAAAACATCACACGGGGGGATAACTTTAGGGGTATTGGTATGGCGGTCTACGAAAGTTAGAAAGACACTGATAGAGATGATGGACAATTATGAGAAGGTGGTGCTGAGTGGACATGTTCTACACATGACTCTAGCAGTTACATAACACAACTCATGTCCTCCACTCTTCCACTCTTCCACGACTTCCACCTTCTCTGTCGAGAGATCAGGGTGAGTTCAACACTATAAATAGAGGCTTCCTCTATCTTCCAAGGCAGAACATCTTTCTAGAGCATCCAGAAACATTCTCAGAGCCAAAACACCTGAGCAATACAACACGCTTCTAGCCTTGGAGATTTTCACTCAACCTTACGACGGAGATCCTGAACTCTTACACCCAAAAACACACATCATCAACCTGATCTCAAGTTTCTTCGTTGTTTCCCTCCCTAGATCAACCTCTATCCTCTCTGTGACCGAAGCAAGACTTGAACGACCATTGACTTGGCTTAGGCTCGTCTTGTTCGACTTTGATCTCGAGCACTACGAAAGTACCCAGAGACGGTGCATTGTTTTTCAGGCAAAAACATTTGGCGACCACAGTGGGAGATCAATCTCTCGGTTTCAGAAGTTTCCCTTAAGATGTCTGAACTAGGAACGGGATCTAATACTGAAACACCTAATCCTCACCTCAATACCTCAACCTCAAACTCTACAAGAAAGACAGGCTCCAGTAGAAATTACCCACCATCGACCAACACCAACGACGGGGAAGGCAAGAACCCGCTGGCGACTCTATGTATAGAAGAAGTAGCCCCGGGACAAGACACCCTCGCCAGCCAATAAGTGAACATCACTGCTGCCCTGATGGAGATTACAGCCTATCTCCAGTCCCTTGCAGAGAAGCTGCCAAATGCTCTTATTGTCCCAGCGGTGGAAAGAATCATCTCGCAGACGAGAGACGAGTCGACCACGGTTTCCCTCCACCAAATCTCCGCTCCCTCCTTCCCAGTGTATGATGGAACTAGCAGTGCACGCGAACACGTCTCACGCTTCCTAGAATCTCTGAAGGAATACGGATACAGTCACACCTTGAGACTCAACGAGTTCCCAAAGTCTCTCATTGGGGAGGCTTACCAATGGTACACCCGTCTCACACCAAAAGCCACAAATACATGGAGTGAATTGATGAACGCATTCTTCAAAGAATACCTCTTCGGAAAGGTAACGCTCTCTGATCTGAGCAAAATGCACCAAAAGACCGGTGAGTGCCCCGACAATTATGTGAAGAGATTCAGAGGACAAGCCCTTGGCTGCTGCGCTCCTGACATAACGGAGTCACAGCTAGTGGAAGTCTGCACCAGTACCATGACTGCTATCTACCGAGCTCTTCTGGAAGATCTCCAATTCCAGACTCTCTCTGAACTTCAGGAAGCGGCAGCCCGATCAACCACCATAATACCTACCCTGAAGGAAAAAGCTCAACTACTGAGATATGGAAAACTCCACGAGGCCGATAAAACCCCTGCTTCTACGGGCCTAGACGACAACAACAGAAAAAGGAAAGCAGGAGAGCGTCTTGCTGAACGCAAGGTACGAGACTCAACATCGATGACCATGACGAGAGATATGACGCCAGAAGAAGGATCGCAACAGGAGGAGATCGACTTGCTGAACGACATCTCAACAAGAGAAGCAGGAGAGCTACTAGACTCCTGGGTCCGAGACAAATTCGTGGAATTACCCGAAGTGTCGAGAATTCCTACTACCGAAGAGGTGGAGCACCCCCGGTACTGTCACTACCATAGGAGAGTCAGCCACGCCACGATCCAATGTTACAGCTTCAGACGTATGCTCGGAGATCGCATCCTCAAGGCTAAGGCGTGTTCTCACGGACTACATCAAGGGCCTCCACGCATCCAAACTCTCACTGACCACAAAAAGCCTGTGAATCAAAGGGTGGAAAGTCTAATGCACCAATTGTGCGAAATCCTATGCTTCTCAAAGCCTCAGCGCCGAGATATGTTCACAGCGCATAACTACGTGGTATGGGGGAGACGACTACCGCTTGGGGAGAGGAAGGATCCACGCCCGTCAGCTAAAAGCAAAACTTCGGTGAAGTATGACTGGGGACTGTTAGCTAGACAGGGTTGGGGAATCCTCACTACTGCGCATCTGCATGACACAGAATTTCCCAACACGTTGCTGGACCCAGGAACGAAATCAATATCATCTCTGCGACAAACTAGAGGCTGCAGGAATCTCGCCACACGATGTCGCCCATTCACCAACAACGTTGGAGGATCCAGAAGGAAGGTCAGTGGTGACCCATGGACAAATAACTCTGCAGATAAAAGTGAACAAAGTACAGACGGAGACCTAGCTGTACGTCGTCGCACAAAGTTTGGAATACGACATGATTCTTGTCCATTCTTGGTTCGACAGCAACCGAAGCTTACTCAACGGGACTACAACCCCGCCAGAAACCTCAACTCAACCAGAAGACCTCCAAATAGCAACGATATCCCTACATGGAGAAATGGGAGCCTCGACGGACTTCGAAGAGGAAGCAGCAGGGATTACACTCCCGCAAAGGGGTGGCGTAGCTCTTATCACAAGGTACGAGTGGATCACACACCCTTCTCAATATTTTAGAAAATGGATGACCCTTTCTCTAGTCGCGACACCCTTAGCATCCTATTCAATAAATTGAAAACGGGAGACGGGTGCACCAACGAAAAGTCTACCGACCACTCTCGATCACTCCTACACAGGAAATTCCACCACCCTAGAGCCCCATTAACTAGCGATAGAGACTTCAAAGTAGGGGAATGGGTGATGAAGATCGCCCGGCGAAGAGGAGAGCGACCCAAGGGACCCTACATAGTCGCAAAGTCTACACTGAATGGGTATTACAAGCTGGTTTCGGTCAAAAGACGGACACAAGAATACGGCAACAATCAAGAAGAGATGGGTTGAAGCATACCATAATTAATTCTTAGTTATAAGAAGAAATATATATAGATCTATCGTATGTAGTCAAAACATGAAACCCATTCCCTTATTGTCTTTCAAGTAAATAAAATAAAATAAAATAAAATAAAATAAATTTAAAAAAAAAACTCTCCTTAAAACTACGAGTCTATAAACGAAACCAAAATACTCAGAAAAGACCAAACAACACGATAGCCCCAGCTTTCTCACGGGCATCCCTCATCTTATAAAGCACATCTCGCTCTTCTTTGAACTTAGCTTCCAATTCAGCAACCTCCCTTTCTTTCGTGGCGAGAACATCCTCTGTAACAGCATCAGCCTGAACCTTGGCACACTTCCGCTTTTCGAACCTCTCCCGGAGACAAGCCACGTTAAAAGATTCAGACTCGGCGGCAGCTATAGCATCCTCCCAATCATGCAACATCTCTGGTTCAAACCCACGTATGGAATACCCGCGCATCTCAGCAATCCGCTCCAACAGAACCCCGACGAAGCCTTCTGCCAAAGCACGATTCGCATCTTCTCTGGCAATGTGCCCGAACTCTCTCCAGATACGTGTATACATGTCTTGATACACTTGTGGGATGACGAAGCCACCCACAGCTACATGGTTAGCTCTGACTCTGCTCAAAAGGGAGAATGCAACACCTCGATTCGGGTAAAGAGTGTTCATCCTAGCCTCCCTAGCCCTCATCTCGGCGTCGATAGTGTCTTCAGAGTCGGAGTCCTCAATCTCCTCAGTATCACCGTCATCTACAACCTCGTCGCCTGTACTGTCATCCACGGGCACATCCACATCGACAGAAGGGACCGCGCGGAGATCACCAGCCTCCTTGGTTATCATCATTTCCTCGCGCATAAACCCATCGATTCCCTCCATGAACTGAGGAAAAGAGGAAAATTAGTAACCACATGAAGTTAGGAGCCACCGATGGCCCATGGATAAGAAAGAAGTAGTCAGGAGTATGAAGGGTCACGAGCCACTCACCGTGCCGGGACTCGACGTCTCACGAAGCGGTGAAGGATTATCAATCCTCCCAAGTACCTCCTGATCCCCGTCATCCGTGTTCGAAGATCCCATGGGTTCGTTGTCTCCTGGATGGTTCATCCACAAGAAAGAAATGTAAGAATAAGAGCCTCGCTGAACATTAACATGGAAATAAAACAACCTCGGCGGTGGCAAAGAATTCATTATCATCACATCCGCATCCTCGTAGTCAACAGAAAACACTCATCCACTGCCCTCTGAGAGACATACCCCTTAGGAAGTCTCATCTTAGGTCCTTCTCTCCTGGCGCTTTGAACATGAGTTACGTCGTCCAACTGGGGACTCAAAGATGAGCTCGCCTGTGAAAGGATAACGAAAGGTAAGGAGAGGGACATTTATAAATCAAGAGCAGATTACAATCAAGCTATCATACCTGGAAGAGAGCAATGGGGGCATCCTGGCCTACACCCTGGCGACTGACGAAGCCATGGAGGACTTCAAGAGTATCATTCCAAAATGCGTGATATTCAGGAGTCACCCTCGTCGGTCTGTGACAGAGATAAAAGGAAAACAACAATTGGGGTAGAGCGACACGTCAAGCGAAGCTCGCAACTCAGATACAGAAGGCACGGGAAGCAACCTCGCGGGAATGTCTTGGTCGAAACCCATCACCCTTGCTGCTCTGTCAATGTTGTAAGGCAGCACCACCTCCTACCCGCGAAAATAACCGAGGATGTAACCAGGAGTACTGTTGTTAATAAAGATAGCCTCCCTGTCAGTGATACCACTCGACTCCCGAGGTCCCGATCGTATCTCAACACCGGGCGCTTCCGTGAAAGTCATAGTTGTACGATCTCGGAGGAGGAATTGGTGTACCACGGGCGGAAATTAACATTCCTATCGTCATCCAGCAAATCTCCCAGTTACGAAGAAGAAATAGGCAATTTGGTGATCCACTGCAATATTCGAGGACTCTCCTTCAGTGTCTTACCCAAAGCAGGGGCGCTTTTAGGTCTATGAGCTTTGTAGTGCTCCCACAAGATTGCCTGGACGAATGAGGGGTTCAAGTAAGTACTGACCCTACTAACACCAGGCACCGACATATCCCGGACCAGAGCGTCAAGGTGAGCATACTGAGAACCAAGAAACAAGCTACCGATAGGCAAACTTCGACCATGAGCCAGGAGAACAGCCAAAGGGACAACATGGGGTTTCAAGGTACCAAGGGGAGCGTCAGCAAAAATGTCTTTAGACAACCAGAGTACCAGGAACGCCGCAATGCAAAGAGTGCTCTCGGGCTTACCACCATCGGGACTCGCGCCGCCTACATACCAATGACTAGTCCATTCTATATAATTTTCGCTTGAATAAGCTTTAGCCACTTGCAATTCTTGGATTTTCTTGTTCAAGACTTCAATCATTGCGTTATGAGCTGAAGAATAGCTGTCTGGAAGATTCCCCAACATTGGAAGATGGTATAAAGCAGCAACCGCCTCTAAAGAAATAGCGAACTCGCCCTAGCTCATTACAAAAGTTTTGGTCGCCCTGCACCAACGAAGGAGGAAAGTAACGATAGCACTGGCATCCTTATATATTTTCAAACCCCCGGTTGCCTTCACCGCATAGAGGATGCCCGCTCGCTCCAAAATTGGCTGAACCTTCTTGTTAGTTAGCATAAAATCATACCAAGCACAACACTGCGCTACGGGAAACTGAGGAACCTTGAAGTCGACAGGTACACCAACATACGCTTAGACTCCATACAAAACCTGATAGCCTCATCCGGCACCACCATGGAGGAATCATCAAGGTCTCCTTGCCTCGGAATGAAACAAGCAGAGAAATCTTCGCGATCAACAAACGCATTCGGGTTCCTAACGACGGGAGCATATGCAAAACCGTCAGTACACCTGGGAGTCCTAGCGGCAGTATCACGGACAGAATGATGACTGGAAACTGTCTATGGTCACCACCACGTCTTCTCTGTAGCACGCAAACAATTTCAAGTAAGTTACTACATACTCGTATACACATAATAGTAATCACTCTCCTGATAACATGAGTAGTTATGCATACACGCTTACTAGAGTATACATGCAACACAACATACATAATAAAAAACCTTTTTTACGCATGAACATGAGTGGCGCCATACTGTTAGAGCATGGCTCGGTCAACCTCACTAAGTGTTGGTATGTCAAGCTTAGTTGTCAACTTTAGTGATCAAAACTCGACCGCCAAACAACACACAATTAAGTGAAGTCATGTGAAAGAGTTAGCTTTTGGTTGTGGAAGATTTTGGTAGGATTTAGAATCACTGGTTGAAGAGTTGAAGAAAGACTGAAGATCAAACGAAGACATCCGGCTTCATCATTCAACAGGTTAGTGAATCTAAATAACGTGATTCCATTATCTTTTACACTTGTGCTACAAAAGACATAAACATAACTCTCAGCTTGAGCTTTACGTTATGACTTGATCACTTGTGATCAGTGTGTCTTATGATAACTCCGCTTTACCACTTGTGGTATTAGTGTTGTAGTTATGACGTTCCAATATTGCTTAGAGCTTTTTTTTTCTTCTCCGTCTCTAAGTTAATATAAAGGTTTTTCCTAAAACCTTTTCGAGTTGGATATAGCAATGTGATGTTATCTCGGTAGTACTTACGAGATTTGATCCATCACAGTATTGTGTCTCTTCTTACCTAGTTTGGCTCTGTCGGATTGATTGCATATATTTATATGAGCCAATGTAAGAGAGATCGTGACTCACACTTATGTTGTGTAGACTCGAAATACTGGTGTTTCTGAGATTCGAATATGATGTCCTGATTGGGCTCTGAACTCTGAAGTTCTGAATCATTCATTTGATTCTGTATATGAACATCTTGTATGCCATATCTCACTTCTGGATTGCGAAACCATATTTGTGTATCTCAACTTATGAATTTTCAATGTTTGAACCTCAATGTAGGTTTTGATAAAACTTGACGTTGATTTCGAAACCATAATCTGGTTTTCGTATTCATAAGCTATTGTTCCGAAAATGTAAAATTGTGACCAATGAGATATAACAGATTCGAAACAATGTTTGTGTGGCTGACAGTGACTCGAGAATCGAGGCCAATGTGTCTTGACCATGTGAGATCTAAAAGGTCGAAAAGACCCTGGGGTTTCCTAAAGGTTTATGTGAACCGGGAAATATATGCCTGTGCGTCGAGGCTAAAAAGTTGTGATGGTGAAATGGTTCTCGACCACATGGACTCTCAAGTTCGACACCCAAACATTCGAATAGAATTTAATATGTGTTTCCTGTTTCGAAACCTTAAACAAGGTTTTGTTAAACAGAATCTAGATTTCAAAACCAAGCTTTAGGTTTCGCTATATGGAAACTTGATCTGGAAAGTGGTTAGTCGCTTTAGTTAGTGGACACATTATTACGGATCAATATTGTACGTGATTAAATCTTCGTATGCTTTACTACTTGATCAAATATTCATTTGATTATTCATTTGATGTTTTGATTTGAATTCTTGGATATCATTCACGTGACATCTATATTGGAATCAAGAATTCTGGAGATTTAACATTTTGTTAGTTACTCTTGGAATCTCGCACAATACTTCCAATGGTATATCTATTTGCGTGATTCGGAACGTCTGAACCTCTGTGTTCACTTAAGCTTAACACACAAGGCTTTGTCCACGTTTGTTATGATGCGTTTATGCGGAACGTTGAACCACGTTGGACTCCCACTTCCACCTAGGTTCGTCTGGTTAGCCCAGCAATACCAAGGAAGTAATGTCGACATTATAAAGCTGGTGACGACATTTGGAAGTAATAATATCTAAGGAGATTTTCGAAAGTCAGGACACGATTTCGAATTGAGATCTTTCCCAGGGATCATATTTGGTAAGCACCATATTTTGAATTAATAAGAAATATCCAAATATACCTTAAGATATTATTTGCTTTGATTGCTTTTGGTTAAACATGTTTCGAAAATAGATTTTCTTTATGGAATATATTTTTCTTAAATGTAAAATGCTAGAGTATTAGTTCTCATTAAATGCTATGAGACTAAAATGGGGAATTTCAGAACTATTATGTAAATGTGCTTTGTGGAATTTCCGAAATTAATCTTTGCCTCATTTCAAAGCTAAAGCCTTAGTCAATATAAATAGGAGTGGTATCTCTCCTAAAAGCTTTATCCCTCTAACCAAGCTTTTGTTCGGAATTGTTAGCTTGTGTTGCCGCTTTTCTTTTCAGTTACCTTTGAGCTTTTGCTCTCGGTCTAGAATTGCGTGTAAGTCTTCTCATGGGATCGAGAAGCCTAGAAGTACCTCTTACGGGAAACTAGTTTATGTTTACTAGTCTTCTTTGTATTGTACTTGTGTTTTGTTCTATCACGTCTATCAAACCTAACGATCTTGTTTATTCTAAGGTCCTTCTCTTCTGATATAAGGCCACTCAAGATCGTTGTGATAAGAACATACTCTTTATCTATTAACCTGGATTTGTCAGCAAGCCGCTTTCGGTTTGTATGCCTAACCTATAAATATTGAGTGGAATCAAGATCGTTGTTATTGGATTTGTTCTTTTGCGGGTACACTGTTCTTCACGGTCATATCATATCGTACTTGCTACAGCTATCTACTTGATTCCAATTGGGACGAGAAGTTTACTCTTTCGGGAGTTTAGGTTTTAAAACTTTGATCGATATCTCGAGGTGTTTATTACCTAAGTAAACTCAATATCCTCGCTCGTGGTGTGAAAAGACTTCGGTGAAATATCTGTAAGATACCAAGGATACCATCTAGCGATTTGACCTGCCGCTATTTGGTTGTTGTCCAAAGGTTGTAATCGTCCGATTGGAGGTCGGGTAGCGATAGTCCTCGCGACGGGCTGTGAGGCAACTCTTGCGTAAGACAGTAAATGACGTCTGTTTGCGTAAGGGAGTACATGTGCGTGACCACCTTGCTGTGGTTGGAGGCGTAGGAATACTGAGGGAAAATCTTTGTGACTAATAGTAGTATTAGGGTCATATTGTCTGCACCAGCTAGTCCAAAGTCTGAGAGTAGGTGTGTTGGCAGCTTAATTCTTAAGAGTATTCAAAACTGGACTAGGTTCCGAGGTTTTTCTACGAGTTTGTAGTTTTCTCGTTAACAAAATCTTGTGTGTACTTTACTTTACTTCCGCATTATATTTGAGCCATCTTATATAATTAAAGTATCGTACTTGGTTGATTGACATAGTCTTTCGGATTCTTGTATTGACTCCCTTGTGCGAATCAATCAGATCTGAAGGAGATCTTGTTCTTGAGTTCTTGATTACAGGAACCGTTCAAGGTTTGACTTATAGGTGGACGAAACGAAAAGATTGGTGGTGTACTCGGTACCCTCGTCTTATCACATACGCATGGCGCCACCAAGTTAGCCTTGGCCCTTTGGCCAAGGTCGTGGCAGTCCCAAAACCATGGCGCCACAACCTGTGGCGCCATTAACCTGTCCCTCCCCCACGGAGGCACATATATGTCCACGTGTAAATATATATATATATATATATGACCATATAAAAAAAAGTAAAAAAAACAAACGACAAAACCCTAGGTTTGCTCCTTGTTGTTGCTCCACTTGATGACATGGTGAACGAGAATCAATAAACACAGTTAAAGAGAGTAAGTCAAAAAGAAAGAGAAAAAATATTGCTCTGGAAAACCTTCTCTCTTTTCTTTTCTTTGTTAAAAAACTTAACCAAGGCATGTATATATATACATAACTATTGAGAGTCCTAGTACCAGTAAAACTCCTAAAAAGGGAAAGAAGGACACGAGGCCCAAGGCCTTTCTTAAATTCTGCCAGCCCTAGGGCTAGCGCGTTTAAAAAAAAAACGCGGATTTCGAGGCGAGACATTCATGGCGCCATGGCCACAGCCGTCCGCGCTGCATCCCATGGCGCCATGGCCACCCCCTTTCGCTCCCTCACCCACACGCGTAAAAAAAAAAAGAAACTTTCTCTGTATATACAAGCTTGCCTTCCATTTTCAAGGTCATGAACACTAAGACCTGATCTTTTGTAAATCTCTACTAAAAAAAAAAACTATTAGGATTGCTATCACCATCCGAGTGCTTAGTATGAAACATTACTGTTACACACTAACCAGGGGACTTAATGTATATGGTGAAAAATAGAAGAGGGACAAAAATGTAAAACAACTCTCTGATTATGCCTTACCTAAAGGCAATTGCCTACTCAGGCGCATCTCCATAGCTCAGAATGCAACCTATTCTACGAGCTGAATATACTCTCTATGAGTTCTCTCTGATAACTCATGGTGGAGAGGATAATATCATGGTGCAGTACCGATAACCTCACCAACATGTAAACCCATCAATTTACTTCATGT
>JAJJMA010136971.1:0-13428 GCA_023529015.1 Papaver nudicaule
ATAACAAAGGAGGGAACTTGGTAGATGGGCTTCAGTCAAAACGCTTTTTTCTTTTCTAATAAAATGGTAGATATAAGAGAAGAGACGAAAGGGTAAATATGATTAAATGAAAAGAATAAAATGATCGAAGATGTGGCTTTTGATGCCACTTAATGCAGAGTGGAAGCGTGATATTTGTATTTGGGTTTTGATTTCTTGTATTTTGATGTTTTTATTTTTCTTCTAAGTAATATTCATGTAATCACTTTTTTGAATTGAATGGAATGTGATCGGATTGTTCATAAAAAAAAAACAAAAAAAAAAAAAACGTGATAACAAAGTAGAAGAATTGTGGAGGAATTTCTAATATAATTCAATAACAATATGTTTTTGTACAATCGGCGTGTGTCATATTTATAAGACTCGTATTTGGTAAATAAGAAATCATAAAAATAAAATAATTTCCAAAAAATAAAAAAATCTAAACTTAAGAAATTCCAAGAATAATAATCTCTAATAAAACTCTAAGTAGTAGCCATCAAAAAGATGTTCTACGTCACAAACCCATGACCTTGAGATCCAAATCAATGATCTTGTTGATTTATCTATGCATTTATTATACTAGAATATGTTTTCTTATTTTATTTAAAAATTGATTACAGACCTACTCACGATTCGTTTATACTACTCCTTGTTACGAAAATATTATTTTTTCGACCTTATAAAAAGCCTTATAATCAAATCCACAGATGGCCTTTCTAAATTCATGATCGGCTCTGGCGCACAGTCATGCATCGTGCCATACGATTGTTGCAAACAAGATCTTAACCATATTCTCAAATCTGATTCTTTTGTCCAACACTCCCAAGTCAGAATCAGAATAGAACGTGGACTGCATGAAGCAGCCCCATCGTGTATTATTCAATGTAGTCAACCCATTTCCCGCCGTGTATACTTTGTGTGGGAAACAACATGAAACACATGCATGGTACATTTTTTGTTTTTCTGCTGTATTAAAGATTGGACCGAAGGTCCAAAATGCACTATCAACATGCCCATATAACTAAGTAAAGAAATTAAAAAAAATCTCCATCTTCTCGTGCGGACGAGTTTTTTAACTCTGATTGCCGATGTCATCACCTAATAACTTTCCTGTTGTACTACAATGGTAAAATTATTGTACTGCCGGTGAATTTCGAACTCAAATCGCCGATCTTTACCATTGTAGCACAGTAACATCTGCATGCCATGCAATCTCATCTTTTTGGCTCATTCAGCTTCTTTCTTTTTTTTGTATATCACAGCTACGGTTTGTTTCAAACCATACACTAGTACTCGTGTCATGTGTGCTCTAATACATATGCTAAGAATATCCCAACATGGTTGGTATATTAATGATTTGACAAGATCCAACATATTAGTATGAAAGGACGATGGCTTTTCTCTCCAGTAATGTGGCTGTCTGTTCTCGTCTTTCCTCTTCCCTTCCACTTATTGTAGTTTTATGCGCCAGGAAAATTAATGGAGTAATGTAATGTCTCGCTTACTTGTCTTGGGAATCATATGCTAGCTGATTTTAGAATGCTTCATGTTTCGTACGTTCAGCTTTTGTGTGGGTGAAGTTAATTAGCTTACCAGCTTTAATACTAAATGCCACCATACTGTGTACACCCGCTAATAACACCAGCTATAAAACAATTTTGATTTACTTAGAGCCAGGGGCGATCCAAGTATGAAAATACAAAAGAATCCACATATTTTCTATGTAGTTTTTTGAAGTTGTAAAGCTAATCTTTTCTTATACCCGAGTCGTAGCTAAAATTTAGTAGACTAAACCAGAAAATAATATAAAAAATATTCGTTTGGTAACGAAAGTGCCCCCGCATGATTAGTGTTCTGGATTCGCCAGTGTTTAGAGCTTCTCAGTTCTCCCATGAATGTTTGTGAGGGAAAAAAAATCTAAATTCATGTAGGATCCATTTCTATTTTCACTAAAATACTTCTCAAATCTTAACCTGTTTAACCAATATCTAAATAACATGGTGAACCTTTACATCTAGAGATCGTCCCATCCTGTTATTAATTAAATTCCTTTCGTATAAAAATAAAATTCAAATTCAAATTCAAATAAACATTGTAAGAGTTACATACTTCACTGAATCACTCTACTTCGCTGCTATTATGATCATGTAGCATTAGTTATTATTCAACTTTTTTATGGTTGAGATTTATAATTAGATGATAGCAAGTTATATCTCTTTCAATGCGCATTTCTAAGAGAGCAACATGGCGTCGACATTGATATGGGCATGTACATCACCGGTCTTTCTTTCTCTTACCGGTCGTTGTTGCCAATTTGGCATGAATGAGATGTTTGTTGAGAATATTAATCCATACTGTATGGACAACCTAAGCAGGGGGGGGGAGTTATGTGGGGTCACAGGCCCCCCTAAAATATTTAATTATAAAAATGCCAATTCATTTTTGGTCCTTGTAATGCTAAAACTACATTCGAGGCCCTTGTAAAATTATGAAATTAAACTAAAATTTGTGTATAATTTAAACTTACTCCTTGTATACTTTTAAAACTAACTTAACTGAATACCTTATTAACATGCAAAATTTGCGAAAGTAACTAAGATTAAGGAATTTTCTTTAACATTTCAATCTCTATTTGATTTAACAGAAGGAAATTATAATTTCATATTCATATACAATTTTCTATCGACCATGTTACACTATGATCTTCATGAACAAAATATGTCCCCACTAAAGAATTGTTCTGGATTCGCCACTGAACTTAAGAGCCTGCGGTTAATAATTCTAAAAATGATTCCGCTGATTATCAATTGATTTTGAGTTAGATACCCACATTCTAATACTTATGACAGTTACATATGGGGATATTTGCGATTCAGAATCTATGAAGACGTCATTCCCATTACCTTTCCTAATGATCGGGCTCCATAGTGTCAAAAACAGGATATTGCTGCATAAGGATTATGGGATATGAAGTCATTTCTTGGATTATTAATTATTACTAAAAGATAATTTGATTGATTGTCCAAGTTTTTACTGGACACGTGATTCACGTCTTCATGCACGAGGCCTGGCATGCATGCTTGCCTCTACTCTGTGGCTCTTGTCTCTAATCTTTGTTCATTCTTTAGCCTTCATCAGCGTATTTCGCGTGATCTACCACAGCTTTAGAGTGCTTAATCTGTTGCTTTGCTTTACACTTTTTTTTTTTAATTACGGAAAGAATTTTTATCCTCAGCATGGTTTATCATGATATTCAGATACTATTGTATTTAGTAGTCACTGATACAGATGCGATGAGTCAGTATCAATCATACAATGATATTGATTGATGATGACCGGTATTCCGTATTCATAACCGTGTGGTAGGTTGTCCAGTCCTCTACTCCCTCCGTTTCACTTATATAGGCGGAGGGACCAAATCTCTTAGATTAAGAAGACATTTTTAAAGTCATAAATTTCCATGTTTTTTCTTGCTTTGCTCTTTGTCTTATTCCCTTTACAAGTACCTATGTATTATTAATAAGGGTAAAAATAGTAAAAAACCATCTTGATATTTGTACTCCGCCTATAATTTGAAACATGAAAAAGTCCATTTTCCGCCTATATAAAAGAAACGGAGGGAGTATTATATATGCCCATAAAGTAGGCACTTTCCCACATTGTTGGTAAGAAAAATGGGGTGAAAAGTGCAAGTGCTATGGGTGAGAGGCGGTTAGTCAATAGTCACACTTTTTAGGGGTCGTCTACTTAGTACCCGTCTAGTTCCGATATTTAGTTTGTTACAAATAAAATCCAAAAATTTTAGATAATTTTTTTTTCTTCAAAATTTTAGATAAAACAATTTGTTTGGTAAAAGAAAAATAAAGAATCTTATGCGGCTAGTAACTAACCGACTAATTTTGGTCGGCTACTTAGTAACAGACCAGGTGTTTTTCTCCCACAATGTGGGGAATTTTTCCAATATTCTTCAAAAAAACACCTCCATAGTGCCTTGCTCTAAATAAATGAAAAAACGAGTTTTACAATTTTTCATTTACATTGAAAATAGTCTAAATATCATTGAGAAAATGAAAAAGCTAAAGTATGGTTTGAGAGTTTACTGAAGAAAAAAAAAAAATTAAACGTGGAATAATCATATTGTAATCCAAACGCTTAAGAAAAAAAAAGATTTTCATAAAGTACCCCTGTCTGAATTGTTGCAACCTAAAGTACCGTCATTTTTTTAAAATTTTCTAAAGTACCTTTAAGATGACCGTTTTTTTCATTGTAGTGGTTTTCATCCATTTTGAGTGGTTAAGTGTGAGGTGGCACTTGCAAAATGTCTAATCCACCCTTTAGATTCAACTACCACCATCACCACCTGAACCCCCCACCATCACCACCTGAACCCTAAACCACCACTTGAACCTCCTACCACCACCACCTGAACCCCCTACCATCACCACTTGAACCCCCTACCAACACCACCTAAAACCATGAACCACCACATGAACCCTGAACCACCATAATCTGAACCCACCACCACCACCTAAATCATGAACCCCGGCCCACTCCACGACCACCACCTCCAGTGGTGGTGGTTAGGGTTCGGGGGTATCTTGTAATTTGACAACCCATTTTAACTGTCAAACTTATTTTGACTAACTTATATGGAAAAGCAAACGGAAAGGGTACTTTATAAAATTTGAAATATCAAGGGTACTTTAGGGTGCAACATTTCAAATGAGGGTACTTATGAAAAATCCCAAAAAATATTGTAATCCAAATAGTTTTATGGGAATATTGATAAAGTATCCCCGAAAGATTGAACTTTTCTAAAGTGCCCCTACCGTCCAGTTTTCCATGAAAAATCTTTATAATTAGTCAAAAGTCAAGTAAAGTTGATAGGTCAAATTACAATCGCACCATTTCTAAACCAAAAATCGAGAGAAAGAGAAACCAAACCATTCTCTTTTGTTTTCGAACAACACACACAAAGAGGGGAGAAAAGAGAGGCAATAGAGAGGTGATTTTAAGGTTTTTTGTTTTTATCGATTTGATTCATACTGATCGAATCAAATCTTCAGATGAGATGAACCCAAATGATCGAATCAAATCTTCGATATGAGTCGAACTTGTCTTTGTTTCCAGTTTTTAAAAATATTCAGAATCCTATTTGTACATTGTTTTGTGTATGTGTGTGTAGGCATTTGTCTATGACCATTTTCCCGAATTGGAGCCTAAACCAAAGAAGGGTCAGCCTCCTTCCACTTGGGTATATGGTATGCCTACTGCTACCAGATGTGTTTTCGCAGATCATAAGGCAAGGGACAAAGAGGAACAGTTGAGGGAAAACAGGTCTATCATCGACGATTTTACCAAGTATCGGTGCATTCTTGACCCATACAACCACAACTATTATGAAGAACGTGAGATACCACACATTGGACTCTATCAGGGACCATTGTAGTTTCCCAAGAAGGATGGGTAAGGAATATTGTCATGTATGACCCAAGGCGGTTTCTACGTCAATTGGGAAAGGTACAAATCGTCCCAAGGAGTGAGGATGACAAGTACACCTTGGTGAAACCGTGTGCAACGCCAACAATTACTTGGGAAAATATGATCCGGCTCTGCCTTATGATTGTTGGAACAGGCGTGTAAATAATCAACTCACTGGCACTGTGGATTTGGATGATGATCCATGACAAGAGGTGGATGGATATGCCGACTGGTATGAACAATTTTCTCATCCTTATGTGATTAATGTTGCGGCTCAATTAGTTGCCGATCAAATTGCTGCCTGTCAGGCTGCCGATGCTACTGTGGAAGCTGAGAGGGAGGCTGAGAGGATAAATATAGGAAGCCTCCATTGAACCCCAAAAACGTTGTAAAGCTAGTTACGACATTGATAAGTGCATTAAAACGATGCTTTTAAACTAAAAATTATTTCTAAGTAATACTCATTTATTGTCTTAAATGTTAATAGGTGAAGGGAGTAAAATCTGTTTTGAAGAAATGGGGGGACGTACTAGGTTGCGGACAAGCTTTGTCGTTTGATGAGCACAAGAAATGCTACAAGAAACTCTCCCAAATTATTGAAAAGGGTGAAGGAGGGCCACAACCAAAGGTGACTACGAGGCCTCGGCAAGATGACGAAGGTCCAAGTGGAGCACTAGTTGTACATGAAGAAGATTCTAATGATGATGAAGTCGAAAATGGTGGTGGTCATGGAGGAAGACGTAACAAAAGAGGTCATTGATTACTTTTGAATTGACGGTTTGGTGTTTTAAAACAATGCTTATGCTTTAAAGTACATTTGAAATGTGTTATGTTTTAAATGACTCTCTAGGTAGATGGGGTAAGTTCTACTTACCTTTACGACTAGATATATGTGAATGTTTGTTGTTTTATATGTATGTGTGAATGTTTGTGTTTTATATGTACGCTAAAATTGTGAAATCAGGTGCAGTATGAGTTTGACAGAGGCAGGTTCGGCTTAAAGTGTTTGTTTAATGAATAACCCGAACCAATAGTTTAAGGTTTGGCTTATTCGATAAATTAATATCTGAGCCGAACCAACAGACCATTATCTTACAGTTTCAGTTTCCTGGTTCGGTCAAAAGTGTTTGTATAAATAATAAGCCGAACCAACAGTTCCTAGTTCGGCTTATTCGATAAATTTAATCTATGAGCCGAACATATCGACCATTAGCCTTCAGTTTAAGTTTTCAGGTTCGGTTTAATAATTTAAATTATCGAAAGAGCCGAACTGTTCTTCATTTACCCGGTAGTACTGGAAAGAATCGGTAGCTCGATGAAATATATGAACTGCCGAGTAGTACTGGAAAGAATTACTCGGTAGCTAATTAAGCCACCGAATATAGATGAGGTTTGGCCAATATTCTGTACCAAAAACAAATATGAATCGGTAACCATTTGAGCCACCGAGTATACATTCGGTAGCTTAGTAGTCTACCGAGTGTACAGTCGGTAGCTTAGAACTGATTTCGAGCGACCGAATGGTTACTTTATTGTGCATGTACGGATGGTGGTTGGGATATTCGGTGGCTCCATTAATGGTCTGGATCTACCGAATATTCTAACTGCAACATTCAAAGCATGTAAACTTTGATTTTTCATACGTCAATCAACCATTACAAGCTAATGGGTTTCAAATTAGAGAACTACCTGATCATTTGGAGTCGAGTTCACTTCCTTTCCCTTCTTTGATTCTTGATTTTCTTCCAAACACTCTTGTTCATGGCTTTTCTCTAGAATGGTAGAGTTCCAACAATCCATGGCTTCTTTAACGTAAGAGGAATTCGTAGCATGATCATCTTCAAGAGAAGAAGATTCACCCCGCTCAATCTCACTCAAAACAACCATCTCAACTTCTAAAAAAAAAACTTCTTCTTATTTTTCTTCTTCTTCTTCTAACTCCCTCTCAAATGAAAAAAAAAAATTGAAAAGAACTAAAGTAATCGGTGGCTAAGTAGCTAAATTAGTAATTAGGTTAGCTTAATCGGTAACTTGTTTTGAGTTAATCGGTAGCTTAATATGTGTGGGGGTATTTTAGACACTGAGATAAGGGATAGCCTAATTACACCCGGGTGATCGAGTTTTGAAAAAAATTCGAAATCTGCCGTGATTCTTTTTTGTATGCCTTGATGACGTGAGGATAAAAAGCCTTATAATCAAATCCACATATGGCCTTTCTAAATTCATGATCGGCTCTGGGCTCTGGCGCACTGTCAGAGTTCCTAGGGGCTGTCCTGCTGGTTATGGGGCACTCCCGGGTTGGTGTCATAGTCTGCCCGTGCGTTTCGCACGTTCTATTCATTGTTGCTATTTTGATTCCCTTTGTTTTTGTATTTGTACTGTTCTGTGTACTCTGGTTTGTTTTATGAAAATAATAACAAACTCTCTTATCCTCTCAACTCTCTCTCTCTCTTTACCTTTCCCTTCTTCTTCTTCTCAGTCTCTAATTCTTCTTTTCTTAACCCCAAATTCACCTTCTCTTACAATTCCCTCTGTTCATGAGAACCATTTGTAACACAATTGTTACAAGTGGTATCAGAGCAATCATCCTGTGATCTGTCATCATGGTTAATCAGAAAGATATCGACAACATCAACATAAGGATCAATAACATGGTTAAGAGTCATGAGGACCTTACTAAGACGGTGGAGACGTTGCAGAGTTCAGTAGCAGCGGAAGTCTCTAAGACAGTAGTTACAGATCTAGCTAAACTCTTAACTACTCAGATGAAGGCTTTAGTGGAACGGCTATCAAAGAAGAAGAGTAATGGAGATGGATTATTCGATACACCAGATGGATATATCCGCTCCACCAGGTTCACTCTTCACTGACAATGGTTCTTCAGGTAGTATTAGTAGTCAATTTTCTGCTTCTGATAAGTTAAAAGTTGAATTTCCTAAGTTTGGTGGTGAGAATCCTAGATCCTGGATCAGGAAGTGTAAGAAATATTTCCAGCTACACACCTTAGATGATGAGCAAAAAGTAATTATGGCTTCCCTGTACTTAGAGGGTAAAGCTGATGTTTGGTTCCAAGACTACCAAGAAGGTAGAGAGGTGATTAAATGGGATGAGTTTGTGAAGGATATCAGCACTAGATTTCAAGAGCTTGGTCATGACGATGTGGTGGGGGAGTTTAACAAACTCAGCCAAGTGGGCTCTGTATTAGATTATCAAGAATTGTTTGAGGAGCTAAAGGCTCTTATGATAGCCAAGAACAAACACCTCACTGAGGAATATTTTACATCAAGTTTTATTAGTGGGTTAAAGGAGGAATTGCGTATGGCTGTGCAGATGTTCTCTCCTACTACCCTTAAACAAGCTATTTTTCTAGCTAGGATGCAAGAAGCTTTGTTGGAGAAGGCTGCAAGGAAAGCAAGACTGACAGCAAGGCTTCCACCCTTGAATATACCTTACAACAACAGGAGCATGACTACACCAATGTAATCTGGTCAACCATCTCCTAAGTATAATACCAGCCCAAAGTTACCACCAGTCAGAAGACTAACTCCAGCAGAAATGAGAGTCAGAAAAGAGAAGGGTCTATGCTATAATTGTGATGAAGTTTATAAGAGAGGCCACAAATGTGTTAAGCAACAATTATTTCTATTGGTGGGAGATGATGAAGAAACTGCTACATCAGAAGAGGAATCACCAACTACCATACTTTCTCCACAAGCTCAAGAGGATGAAGAGGAAATGGAGATATCAGTGCATGCCCTCTCAGGTAATATCTCACACAACACCATTAAGGTTGAAGGCAGAACAATGAACAAAAAGAAGATAACCATTTTGGTGGACAGTGGTAGCACACATACCTTCATGGACCCTGAACTGGCTAAGTGGAGTGGAGCTTACATTGAGCCAACAACAGCCTTTCCAGTAGCTGTTGCTAATGGCAGTAAACTGGTGAGTACTGCTAAGTGTCCTAGATTCAGATGGAATATGCAAGGGAATAACTTCCAGTTTGGTGTTAGATTACTTGCATTGGGGGGTTGTGACATGGTCTTAGGAGTGGACTGGATGAAGGAAATAAGTCCTGTAAACTTTGATTTCAAAAAGATGACCATTTCATTTTCCAGAGGAGGAGAATAAATTGTATTGCTAGGGATGACAAATGATATCCAGATTTCTATGATGTCAGGAGGGGCTTGTAAAAAGTACTTCAAGAAACACAAGCATGGACTCATGGGTCAGTTATACTCTATCACAACTATTGAAACTCCAACCCTTGTCCCTAAACCTCTCAGTCCCATC
Source organism: Papaver nudicaule (assembly GCA_023529015.1). Lineage (NCBI taxonomy): Eukaryota > Viridiplantae > Streptophyta > Magnoliopsida > Ranunculales > Papaveraceae > Papaver > Papaver nudicaule. The sequence goes on from JAJJMA010136971.1 coordinate 9,796, forward strand.
TTACAGACATTTGCTTCTGTATTTCAAGAACCCACAACTCTGCCACCAATCAGAAAACATGATCACCATATCCCTCTCAAACCCTTATCTACACCTCCTAATCAAAGGCCTTATAGAATTCCTTATGTGCAAAAAGAAGTTGTAGAAAAGCTGGTCAAGTCATAGCCCATTTTCATCCCCCATTTTGCTGGTGAAAAAGAAGGATGAAGGATGGAGGTTTTGTGTGGATTATAGAAGAGTTAATGAGCTTACCATCAAGGACAAGTATCCCATACCAGTAATAGATGAACTACTGGATGCACTGAATGGAGCCAAGGTTTTTTCCAAGATAGATCTGAGGGCTGGTTACCATCAAATTAGGGTACACCCTCCATACATACACAAGACAGCATTCAAGACCCATCAAGGTCATTATGAGTTCTTGGTCATGCCATTTGGTTTAACCAATGCACCAGCTAGTTTCCAGGCTTTAATGAATGACATTTTCAAAGCTCACCTGAGGAAATTCATCCTTGTTTTCTTTGATGATATTCTCATCTACAGTCCTGACTTGGAGACCCATAAGAAACACTTGGAGCTTACCTTTTCTATACTGAAGGAGCATAATCTATATGCTAAAAGAAGTAAGTGTTCATTTGGTCAATTACAGATAGAGTACTTGGGGCATGTCATTCATGGAGAAGGAGTTTCAGTTGACCCAACAAAGATTGAATGCATGAGGAAATGGCCAACTCCAAATACATTGAAGGACTTGAGAGGATTCTTAGGGCTTACTGGCTATTATAGGAAGTTTGTCAGAAACTATGGGTTAATATGCAAGCCACTTACTGATCTGTTAAAAAAGAACAACTTCAAATGGAGTGATGCAGCACAACAAGCTTTTGATCAGCTCAAGGAGGCTATGACCACTACACCAGTTTTGGTCTTGCCTGACTTCAACCAGCCATTTGAGTTAGCTACAGATGCATGTGATTTGGGAGTAGGAGCTGTGTTGATGCAAGTTAAGAGGCCCATAGCTATCTTCAGCAAGAGTATGGGTGCAAGGTTTCTGAGCAGGTCAGTTTATGAGAAGGAAATGATGGCAGTAGTAATGGCTGTGACAAAATGGAGGACTTATCTGCTGGGCAACTAGTTTACCATATACACTGACCATCAAAGCATCAAATACTTCCTTGAGCAGAGGATCCACTCCATGCTACAACAAAAATGGTTATCCAAACTATTGGAATATGACTATGAGTTGAAATATAAGAAAGGTTATGATAACAGGGTAGCAGATGCCTTATCAAGAGTGAGGATTGAAGAAGATCCTTCATGCAATTCCTTACTTCAGATGCAACCAACTTGACTTTCTGAGATACATGACAGTTACACTAAAGATCCACTAGCTCAAGAGCTTATTCCCAAGTTGATGATCCATGAGGCAGAGAATCAAGAATTTACTCTTCAACAAGGAGTCCTCAGATTCATGGGAAGGATTTATGTGGGAGAGAATGGAGACTTAAGGCAGAAAGTACTAGCAGCAGTTCACAGCTCTGCCATTGGAGGACACTCTGGAATGGAAGCCAGCTATCAGAAGGCAAAACTCTATTTTTTCTGGAAGGGAATGAAGAAGGAAATTCAGCAGATGGAGCAAGACTGTGACACATGTCAACAAAACAAAGGAACAACTACTTTACCTGCTGGTCTACTACAGCCACTACCAGTTCCAGAACAAGCATGGGAACATTTGAGCATGGATTTCATCTCTGGTTTGCCTAAATCTGAAGGGAGGGAAATAATCTTGGTGGTGGTGGACAGATTCACCAAGTACAGCCATTTCATTGCCCTGAGCCACCCATACACTGCCTCCTCTGTTGCTAAGGTATTTCTTGACACCATTGTTAAGTTACATGCCAAAAACTATAGTTTCAGATAGGGATAGTATTTTCCTTAGTAATTTCTGGCAAACCTTATTCAACAAAGTAGGAACCTCTTTGCATATGAGTACAGCTTACCACCCACAAACTGATGGGCAAACTGAAAGAATAAATGCTTGTCTAGAAACCTATCTAAGATGTATGACTAGCTACAAGCCTACCAAATGGGTCTCTTGGTTAGCATTAGCAGAGTGGTGGTATAATTCCAGCTTCCATACTAGCTTAAAGATGTCACCATTTGAAGCCTTATATGGATATCCTCCTCCACAATATGGGCTTAATCCTGAAGGAGAAGGTGTAAGCTTCACAGCAGAAGACTATCTACTTCAAAGAGAAGCCATGAACAGAGTATTTAAGGGAGTATTAGAAGAAGCTCAACATAGAATTAAGCAGCAGGCTGATAAAAAAGAGGTTAGAAAGGGAATTTCAAGTGGGAGATTATGTGTACTTGAGACTCCAGCCTTACAGACAGACCACAGTACAACTCAGGAAGAATTTGAAGTTGTCAGCTAAGTTTTTTGGTCCTTACAGGGTGTTAGAAAGGATTGGGAAGGTAGCCTACAAGTTACAGCTGCCACCAGGGTCAAAAGTTCATCACACTTTTCACGTCTCTCAGCTTAAGGCCAAGTTAGGTGCAGGATTGCTACCCCAAACTGCACTCCCTACTCTTAACAAAGAAGGAGAAGTTAAGGTTAATCCATTCAAAGTTTTAGCTGTCAGACTTATTAAGAAGAACCAGCAAGAAATTTCCCAAGTTTTGGTTCAGTGGGAAGGATTGTCTGTCAGGGATGCTACTTGGGAAGATAAGGAGTTTATGCTTCAGCAATTTCCAGAATTCATCCTTGAGGACAAGGATCTGGAGAAGTAGTGGGATTTGTCAGAGTTCCTAGGGGTTGTCCTGCTGGTTATGGGGCACTCCCGGGTTGGTGTCATAGTCTGCCCGTGCGTTTCGCACGTTCTATTCATTGTTGCTATTTTGATTCCCTTTGCTTTTGTATTTGTACTGTTCTGTGTACTCTGGTTTGTTTTATGAAAATAATAACAAACTCTCTTATCCTCTCAACTCTCTCTCTCTCTTTACCTTTCCCTTCTTCTTCTTCTCAGTCTCTAATTCTTCTTTTCTTAACCCCAAATTCACCTTCTCTTACAATTCTCTCTGTTCATGAGAACCATTTGTAACACAATTGTTACACGCATAGTCATGCATCGTGCCATACGATTGATGCAAACAAGATCTTAACCATATTCTCAAAGAGGATTCTCTTTTGTGTTATGTGGTCCAACACTCCCAAGTCAGAATACAACGTGGGCTTAATGAAGCAGCCCCATCGTGTTAGTGTATCTCGTGAAAATACTTCTACCACTAAATCTTTTGAAAGTTACTTTGAGCCCTTGAGAGAGTATGCGAGCCCTTGCGCCGCAGAAATTACCTTTCAGCCCTTGCAATGAAATGACTAAGTTATCCCTCAACTAACACTTGAAATGACTAGTATACCCTTTCGCTAATTAACATATATATACTTAATTTTATCCCTAAAACAAAACCAAAAAAAAAAACCCTCTCCAAAAAATCGCCCCTCTCCTCTCCTCTCCTTCTTTTCTTCTCTTCTCTTCTTCTCAAAAAAAAACCGACGGTTTTCCTCGCGAAAAATAATCGCGAAATCATCGACATCGTCGATTTCAAAAACTTAATCGCTTGACTTCTATATCATCA
>JAJJMA010136979.1:0-27449 GCA_023529015.1 Papaver nudicaule
AACAAGAGTATCTCTTCGTCTTCAAGGTTCTCACCTTTGAACACCGCAAAGAAAGAGTGACTCACGATACCGATGCGAGGGGTCTTATTATTACTGATTTATCAATGTTTAGATAAGACGTTATGAACGACTTTAAGTTACAGTAAGTGTTAAGCCTCAAAATCTTGAATCATATGGTGAGAATTAGAAGAAATTCGTATTGATGCCTTTGAGTGAAGTAAATGGTGTGCTGGCCAGTCTTTGTAGCACATTATCGGCATATGAAGTCATTCAATCTTAATAATTGCAGGGCACATGAGTACAAATACCAGATATGATCATATGAATTATGGAAAACATAAAATACAAGGCTAAATAGGTGAGACCCTTGCTTACCAGGAGTAATTTTCGGTGGATCTCTATGTTTAATGTACATAAACATTGCAATTCACGACCATTACCATACTGATCATATATTAATTCCATGGTTTGAAGATCAAAGAGTCTAAAGATTTGGTGAAGATCAAATTGTTAATTCAATTTCCTTGATTTGTATGATTTGTTGTAGTTTATATATTGCAACTGTAATACTTCACATGATTTAGACTGTTCGAAACTTTTGATGCCAGTCAAACATTCTATGATTCACTTTTTCGTATTAGGGACCTAATCATGACTAACAATGTGTAGACATTTTAAGGTGCTGAATCAAATGCAGAAGGATCAAACCTGAAGTGGTAAAAAAGAGAACGGATCGAACCTGAAGTGGTAAAAGAGAACCTTGAGTCATCCCAAATTGAGTATTATGTCAACTGACATAGACAACTACATGTGTCAGACCATAGTTCAAACCCATTTTATATATATGAGTTAATGACTGACTTTTTGTTCATAGATGCAGTGATACACATGTACATGGAAACTTACTGAATAAGTCAAAACGTTATCTTTTACTAAATGAGATGTGGATTCATTAAGTTTCACCTAGCAAGATCTTGAATGTTTCCAGTTACCAATAACAATGCAATATCTGGATCTTCTAGCTGCTAAATTTTATCTAACGTATCTCTCTCTTTGACATTTCTGGATTTTATTTTTTTAAAGGCAGTCTGATTTGTTTCAACGAGGAACAATGGTTAAATTATGTCTCTTTTTACTTGTTTGTTTTTTTAGGGACTTGCGGCCTAAATTTTAGGAATTTTTACAGTAATACTAATACCCAATTTTTCTCATCAACCAGCCAATATAAACCAATTTTTTCGTTTTGTACGGTTACATGGGAGGGGATGTGTCGTGTGGGTGGGGTAATCGAAAGGGTACATTTTCTTTTCTTTTCCGAACAGTTACATACTCTAAACAGCAATACATTGCATTGACATAGTCTATAAATTGAGACATAACCGGCTGGCAAGTATTATACAGTACACAATTAACATTATATCTTATTCGCCGCAATATTATATCCTACAAAATCTCCATTATATCCTGATCCAATAACAACAGTAGGAATGAATAAATTGCATGATGACAAAGATTTTAAACCGTTCACCAATATTCAATCAACTTCAATAGGAACACCACAACTTCCCTTTCATTACCTTTGAAGACAAGAATTGCAAACACCTACCAAATGAGTTAATAAGGTCACATTAAGAAGCTACATCAACTTAATAGTATTTAATTGCATTGGGTGAGGATGGAAAGAAAACATTCCTCAGTAGAGTGGAGTTTCATGTATCTATGCATCGTCGACATAATATCTTGAGACGATTAACGCCGTGTAATTAACAATGTAATTTGACATTATTTTAAAATGACATCTTATATTTTTGTCATAGTTGAATATTACCTAAAATAAATTTTTAAGAAACCTTTAGCAATAATCCTGAAAAACGTGTAACTTAAGTTTCAACATCAATAAAAACAACAACCAAAGCATCCACCGTCGTTTGACTCTGGGACAAATCCAGCCCTTCATCTTCCTTTCCATAAACAGAGGTGTAAGACAGTTTTTATAATTTAAAACGTGTCACTAGCCTGGTCGGTGAGGCAGTTTCACAAAAACTGCCCGCATTCACTTTTCTTCCATCTCTTTTGATCTTCCCTTATTCTCATTGCCTTCTTCCCATTCCAAATAACCTCTCTTTCTACGGATTTATTCTTCTCGCCACTTGCTACTGTTTCTAATAGTCTGGATGACCTGGATTTGTGTTTCTGATGCAACCTGCAAATATCCATATCCTATGATAAGTTCTTTTTTTTTTCATGGTTTTCTTCTCCAATGATAAGATTTTTGCTCTCCTTTTTTTTTTTTTTGGTGTTTTCTAATTATGACTATTTGGGTTGCTTTTCTTCTGTCCTCTTAGAAATCGATACTAATTGGGCCGACCGAGCGAAGCGAGGGAGGACCCTATATATGGTGACTTTGTGTTAAATGAATAGTGACTTTTTTTTTAATTTGACACAAAAAGATTGGATTTTGTGTTTTTGGTGTCCACATGATATTACTGAGTTACCCTTTCCTGTTTTTAATTTATCTTTTTCCTTTAGACAGTTTCGTAGATAAGCCAAAATAGGAAGGGTAGATGTGGAAATTTTAAAAATCAAAAACAGGGTCATAAATTGAATTGTCGAGGGTATATTCGTATTTTGGTCGGAAAACATAAAACCAGGTACTGTACGCCTTCTGCTTCTTCTTTTCCCTTCTTCTTTCTTCTTCTTCGCAGACCACCATTACCAGACCCAACAATACCTCCGCCATTACCACCACCACCATCACCTCAACTGGTTACTCACCACCAACAACCCTATCACCTACGCCACCAACAGTATTACTCGGTCAGTTCTTTCTTTCCTACAAACCTAAAATTTGGGGGTTTTCATGAGCAATCACCATCGATAGCAGCCGACTCAAGACAAGTTCTCTGAAGGATTTTGATTGAGAAAGAAAAGAAGAGAATGAATCAAAACCCCAATTCTCGGATTTTGATGTTTGAACTCCAAATTTTGGTTGAATTTTCAATTTCTTAATTTCAATTAGGGTTCATTCATCAATTTCGGGTATTAGGTCTCAAACATCAAATTGAAGTGGATTGAAGGTTTGTTTCTGTCTTCTCTTTAACAATACTATGATCGTATCACTGTTAAATTATGTTTGTCAACTCATTCTTGATTCATCTGTTAGCTTTCATGACAAATACTAACCAGATTTTTTGTCTGACAGATTTGTAGATGCCTGAATAAAATTTGCTTACTTTAATCAATCAAGTTCATCATTTAATTCAATCTACCATGTTGGAATTTGGATGCAATAACATTACCGGACATCACTCAGTGGTTGGAGTGAAGTGCCAAGATATGAAATCCAAGGTTAATTTCTTTCTATGCTGATAGCCAGTAACAAACCATGTATGACTGATTTAAATAATAGAAGCAAGAGACCTAAGCTTCCATGCTGCATAGGATAGGAGTTTACCTCAAATCTCAATTGTGAGACTTTATTTTATTAAGATCATGGCATGTGAGTATTTCGGTTTCTGATTTCAATTTTTAGTTCTTATTTTGGATGTTCAGGTGCCTAAATATTATAATTGAATCTGCAGAACGTTATCGGAATCCTTTAGAAGGGTCTGCAGAGCAAAAGATTGCAGTTGGAGCTGCTCGCGGATTGCATACCTCCATGAAGAGTATAGGGTGGGTTGCTCGCCCATTGCGACATGTGCCCTAACACTATACTCATCAGTGATGAGTATATCACTCATGAATTTGAGCCACTGGTAAGAATACCATATTCTACTATTTTCCTTTCGCATTGAGCTTTATCAAACTTAGTAGATATCTTATATTACATGGTGTGTATATATCAATCTTCAGAGCTTTTGTTTGTTTTTGTTAACAAAAAAAAAACTAGACACTAGTATAACAACTAACAAATGTAGGAACGGTTAACTATGAATTCTCTATGTATAGAGCATCCAATATGTACAAATACGGCAGAGGCATGGGGAATGATTGGTCCTGATATAAGTATCTTTCAATCTAGGTGGGAGATTTTGGCCTTGCAAGGTGGCAGCCTGATAGAAACCTTAGTTTAGACACCAGAGTAATTGGAACATTTGGGTAAGTATATGGGATAATACTCACTTTTAAATTTAACTTCCGTCAGCCAATGGCAAATCTGAACTCATTTTTTTTCTAATTTAATTAGGTACTTGGCACCAGAACATGCACAAAGTGATCAAATTACAGAAAAAGCTGATGCATACTCTTTTGGAGTGGTTTTGGTAGCAAAGCTGTTGACATCAACCGACCCAAGGGCCAGCAGTGCCTTACTGATGGGTATGAAGCAGAAAAATTTGTGATTTTTGATTTCGCTGCCCTAGTTTCGTCTTTGTTAGAAAGGGCTACAAATGTGAGTCATACTAGTTACTCCTAGACCTACATTTAGTATCTACACTAGACAGAGAGAAATAATTTTAGTTAGCAGGCACTAATATATATAACTATTTGGTTCTAAGGTTTCTCCACACCATCCTGTTGTACCGATATGGAGTTGTTAAAATGTCATCTAAGCATCTGGGAGTTTCGCTGATGATGTCTTGTTTTAAGTGTTTTTGCTTAGGGAATGAACCATTGATTCTTCATTTGCTCCTTTCTAATAGTTCCATGTCAGTGTTAGGGCGTGCATATTTTTCATAAACATGTATGAGGTTCGAGCCATTTTGGTACCTTCTGTTGTTACCCGATGACAAAAGTATCTTGTGCAGCTGTGAGTTGGTGCAATCCCAGACTTAAGCCTTCTACTTGATTTCTTTGAATGAGGCTATGCTCATTCTTTTCTAATTTCTTTCTGCTACCATATTTTTATCTCTTACCAAACTATGAATACCAAGTGAGTCTCTCCCCTGCATCCATTGCCGTCATACAAAATTGAGCGTTTAACCGTGTTTATTATTGTCTTGTTGACGATGTTCTTTGACCTTATAATTGCAGCTTGATTCAAGACTGAAATGCTAGTGAAATTTATCGGTCTTCATTAGTTGGAGTTGCTCTAATTCGTCTTTCTTTCGTGTTAATTTCTAACTTTATTTGAGAGCACACATATGGAGATGTCTGAACATGAGGAACTAACCAGATAGCAACAAGGCACACCAACTGACAACTCTTAAGGCAGTTAGATATACTATATTTGCATTTTCAGCAAGACTCTGACTAGTGTGTCAATCTGAGGCATTTTTTAATCAAATTGAGTTCTTCTTTGCTCGACTCCTAATTCCATGTATCATTTCTTTGTTTCAGTTCATGTTTTAATTTAACAAGTTGAGTGCACGTGCGTTGCACGTCTGTAAAATAGAAGGCATGGAACATTCAAATGCAAAAGTAGTAACAAATCAATTCAAATGCAAAAGTTAGTATAAAAATGTCTAACTTTTGCATTTTTGCTTACATTTTTTTTTTGGCTTTACAAATTCTTCATTCTTTCTTCGGTCGGGCGGCCCACTCCCACCGTGGTAGCGGTCATCTAATTTTTATTAGCTCTTTGTTTTTCTAATTCTTAGTTCCCCTTAATTAGTTTTGTGGTTCACTCTCCGATTTGATTTTTCTATTTGTTAAATCGATACTAATTTTTGTTTTCTGATTATGGAGGCAGGAATCAGAGGAATCGGTACTATTTTAAACGATCAAAATATTCTCTTTTCATTGCTAAACTCCTTTTCGATCCAATTTGTAGATCCTTCCACGGCTGCAAAGTTCAAAGGTCGGTTGGTTGTTCTTTCATTTCTCTTAATTTGATTTTCTTGATTTTGAACGTGTCGGTAATTCACTTGAAATAGGGAAAACCACCCAAACCCTTGAACATCTGTTATTCATTTTATAGGACGGTACAATCAACATCTATAATCGGCGTGTGCATTTATCTTTTGGGTCTTACAAGGATTGTGTTATATACTACACTTGATTGTCATTCTTTCTCTGTGAAGGCAAGATTTGATGAATCCACCAGTGCCAGTGTTCGGAGGGAAATCATATACTATTTTCTGTTTTTACAAGTTTTTCTTATCAAAGTACTATCTTTTTAAGGTGTCAATGTTTCTGTTCCTGACTTGCTAATTTTTTGTATCTAGCGCAGGTTCGTAATTAGATTTCATTCTCTTTGGTTCAATTAATTCTTTACAGATCAATCCCTTTATTGATTGTTGTGTCCTAATAAAACAGCTTAGCATGGAGTTGTTTTCTGATTGTGCCTTTTGAACATCAGATCATCTCCTTTCTTTTGTAGGTGTATGTCGTCTAATCATCTAATTAAGATATTGATTAGCCTTTGTGATTGTGTTTAAGTAACTTGAATTAATGAAGGAACCAACTTGGATCTTTCGTCATTGTTTTTCTATGAATTGCATAACTTGCACAAAAACAGGGATGGTTGCGGTGAACAAAGAAATCCGTTGTATCCCTGTTTATCAATATACGGCCAGGTAATTTCATTTGCACGGTTTCATCTATCTCTATCAATATTTTTGATGCTATTTTTGTTACTTCACTTCTGATTTACAATTTCTTTCAGTTTCTCACACAATTTTATTCCTATTTGCAGATGGACCAAGACTTGCACATTAACTCTTTGCTGCAAATCCTGAGTTTAACTATGTTACAATTTTCCTCTGTTTCCTCGGTTTAATCAACAAGTGGAATTGGATCATCGTGTCACTTTAGTGAGATTTGCTTAGAAAATTCGTTTACTTTCCTTTTAATCAGTGGTCACCCTTATGATGTAATTATAAGGTGTATCTGACTTTGCACTACGAACGGGGGTATATAGAAAACAAAACGCGAAAGGTATGCATTTGTTCTCATTAGTTCTTAGTTTCTATGACCAGATTGTTGTCTGTTCTTCTCATTGGATACACAATTATCGGTTAACAAGGGTGGTTTTCATGTCAGTATCCCTACTTTGCTACATTTTTTTTAATTTTTGGGTTGCTTAAATTTTCCTATTTCAGCTTCGAGCGTAAACCGGCAAAGAACGACACAAGTAATGGTAACTGGGCAGTATTATTTCAAATGCATCTAATTTTCCAGCATTATTTTCACCATTTTATCAAAACTCTTGCTTCATTTTGCTTCGGTTTTTTACATGGTGATTAAGTTAATTGTAAATGTTGTCATTGTAATTTTAATTTTTTTTGCTTCTGACGTTGAACTAAATCCGCAGTTACATGTACAAAAGCCATTACCGCCTCAAGAATCTCTGGCTCTGAAATCTTAGTGTAATTGATGCAAGTGTTTTATGGCCATGGGTTTTCATTCTAAGATCTTGATCTATTGTTGTTGAAGGTTGTGGGAATGCAAGGAATGTACAAGTAAGACCTTGATGCATAAATGTGAATGTTGCTGCGCCAAATACATTTCTATTGTGAAATGACCACTACTAAGGAACTGTTGATGATGCAGTACATGGTTATCTTGAATGCTTTACCATATAGAGGCGACAACGTCAGCCTTGGCTCTAAGAATTTTAACTAAAATAAAAACAGATGTCTTTGGGTGTTTTATCCCAATTGAGTAGTTGATCAATAATTTTGTCGTTGTAAAACTTGCATTTTGAGCAAACTTTTGTGTCATGAGAAAAGTGGTTTTGACATAATGCACATTTACATTTTCAATCTATGGATTTTTCTATGCTTTCACCTTCATATATTTGTTGGTATCGTGTCATGTTGTTTCTACTGGTGCAAATTTACGACTGCCGTGAAAAGTTTGCAATTACACTATTAGTTATCCTAATTCAAAACCATTGAGTAAGGCTGTTTACTATGGAGGAAACAGAGGGATGAAAGCGACAGATTTCTGTCGCCTATACTCCCCTCTCTCTCATCTTCCCTCACGCCCATTGCGAAAGCGCAGTGTCCCTCCCGGAACTGGGAGGAAAGCGAGGAAGCGAGTATCGCTCAAAAAGCGAGGAAGCTTTCCTCGCTTGCACTTTAGCGAGATAGCTTTCCTCGCTTTCTCGGAAGCGAGATAGCTTTCCTCGCTTTCAGTTTGACCTTTTTTAATTTACACCCCCTTTACACCGGCTGGCGTTGTCGCAGCTATGTGGTTACACCCCGCTTACACTCGCGTTTCCGGCCTCCTGAATAACATTTACCCACTCAGATTTTTCCTGTATACAACGCTGTACAGCCTTGAGACGCACTCGTAATTTACTGGAGCCTTAAGGATTATGTACATTAGGAAGAGTTCGTTTGTGGAAACAATTGTGTTTTATTACATAACATAAGCGGCTTACACGGTGGTTGTAAACATACTAATAACCCAATATTATCAAACAATACCATATATTGATGCGAAAACGGGTTACAGTGGTTGAAGAGGAATAAACGAACCGGAAAAAAAAGAACTACGCAATTAAAAAACAAAAGGCGGGGAAATAAAGTTACAGAAACATTAAAAGTGGTAGTTAAGCAATCCCTGATATCATGGAAAACATTTAGTCTATTGTCCCGCAATCATGGCGTCGGAGAACCTTGTTCTTAGCCTTAATGTAAAACTCTGCTTTCCAATCGGGCATCTGATCCGTGTCGACCTCTAAAATTTCCATGTCGGATTTCATTTGTTTGATATCCACGTACTCACGGAATATAGACGAGTCTCTTTCGCCTTGTGCCCTTTTAAAGGAATTGTCATCTCGGATGAGGTCATTGAGCGTAGAGATTCCACTAGACTCAGCTCTAGCTAACTCTCTATCACGCTTTAGGGCATCACGACCTCTGTGTTCTCTAGGTAAGTCTCGTTCGTAGAACCTACCCCGTTCTCCATTCTGCGTGAGTCCTTCTGTTGGATTCCCATCTTCATCAAGCTCCATTTGTTGAGTAGCAGAGGCAACAAAGTCGTTATTCTGAGAACCATCATCCCTGTTTTCATTACAGGTAGCCGGGTCCATATCCTGGATGCCTGCCCCCCTCCAAATTAGAAACACTTCCTCATGTTTCCAGCCTCTTTTGGGTGGTCCGGCCTCGTAGTCTTCCAAACCGGCTTTGTACTGAAACGACAAGATCAAAATTTATTAGAGATTATGTAGTACCTACGGTTAAATGTGAAATGAAGCATAACAATTACACTTACGCAGTCAGCCTCACACCACCCACTCCTCATGTTCCTGAGATGCCTTGCAACACAACACACATACAGCTTCACCTCTTTCCTAACCAGACAAATTCGATTTTGGAGAGAGTGTCTGGTACGATTATTTTTACTTGGTTGTTGCCGAAGGTACTCAGCCTCAACTCGTTCCCAAAATGTCGAACCAGCTTGATTAATTCCAACAATACCATCCTGGGTAATGCAGACATATGCTCTGGCTAATGCTGCATCTTCCCTCTTGGTGAAGTTAACCATGGTTGCAAAAATTGACAGTAGAAGTATATTGAAGAAGGATAGTTGTGGTGTGTTTTGATTGTTCTAAAACTCTCTATTTATAGACAAAAATTTGAATATTTAGCCGTTGTATTCCAGAAGCCCATAGCCGCTGGATGATGATAGAGCCGTTGGAATTTTGTTTTTCTTTGGCTCAGATTGAAAGCGAGAGAAAGTATCTCGCTGGGCGATATAGTCTATATCGCTCCAGCGACATAGCGTCTATCGCTTTAATCTGAGTCGTTGGAAATAGATTTTTTTTTCAATCGGGTGGATGGGGTTGAGCACGAATCTTTGGTTTGTTTGTAGTGGTATTTCGGATTTCCTTACTATCATCGCACTGTGTTACCTTATCGTTCACCTGTTGATGAAGGTTAATTTTCCTATAAAATTTGGGCTACACAATCGTTCTAAAAAGATCAGATCATTCCACTCATTCCACTCATTGTATACAGTTTTAAAAAAACACGCTATGGATGAAGGTTTTTCGGCTCAGCAAGACATTCATTTGGTTTCAAGTTTTTGCAGAATATGGGACGGGCCTTTAACTAGCACCAACATTTGTTATCCCACCTTCTGGCCGATGGTCTTACGTGAATATACACGAACTGCCGGCGACGAACAAGTACGTACAGTGCCAGAAGTGAGAGGTAGGATAAGAAAACTTCAGTGGCGGTGTAGACAATTCCGAAAACATTATGGAGATACTGTGAGACCTATTGTGATTAGCCGCTCATTTATTTATGCTATACTCCATGTTCCTGTTTTTTTTTTGGAGATGTTAAATCTTTATGAAATGTTGGGTGATCGTATGTAATATGAAGCTAGAACGCCTAACTGTCGTTAAAACTACTACCATGCTTAAATTTCATTTACTTTCAAATAAGTTGTAATACATTAGGTCATAATAACGGTGAAACTATCCGATTTTGAAACAATTTGCCATTAAAATTACAAGGTTCTTTTAAACTTGAGCCTTATCTCCTCCCACTCCTGTTTGTTTGCTTTAGGAGTTGAACTAGAACCTCCATGTTCCATCTTTGGATTACGATTTGGACATGTGTGGGACCAGTGATCATTCTCTCCACATGTGTAACAACCTTGATTCTTAGACTGCTTAGGAGATTCTACCCCATAAGAATTGACCAGCCTTACGTGATCAATGGCTGCATCTAACCATTCGAATGCTCCACAGCCAGATTTTTGACACTTAAGAAACAAACGGCCTGGATTCTTGGGCGTGTTGGACTGGATGATTTTGCGAAAACCATCACAGGTCAATTTGTTACATGCGGAGTACAAAAATGGACATAGGGCAGACTTGTGATCTTCGAATCCACATATTCCGCATGCGATGATAGCAGAGCACTACAATGAAACAGGCAGTTGTTGTTAAACTAAGAAGTACTTAAGATCATAAACAAATTAAGATGACAGAAAAATTAAAGTAAACCTTAGAGCATTCCATGTTCCTAAAGTTTTTGGAGAAAGGTACATGGAAATCATCTTTACGTTGGCTATATTTATAGGAAGAAATCTAGTCGTTACGATATCTGATTTTGTGATACCTTATCCTTATCTATATCTTGGGTATCCTTTAGTTGGATTTCCACAACCTTATCTCATCGTGTCTGCTAAATTTAAAAAAGTCGACAGCCAAAGCCTAAATAAGCGGGAGTTAATAATGAAAAGTACGATGCATTTTTGCGATACAATGTACGTTACGTTTGACAAAACTAAAAAAACATTAACAAACTTAGGTGCATAAAAACCTATTGCCACACACCAATAATTTACGAAACAAACTCAAAAAACATACAACCAAACACATTTCAATAGCAGCATCACACTTGAACCAAACATCTTTCACCAGCACCATCACACCTCAATTTCCATTAGCATAGAATTCATCTTCCCCATCCAGGTTGTCCTGACGGTCTTCTTCGGGCCCATCAAGCTCTTCGAGCTCGTACTCATCCGCTTCCGTTGGCACATCGTCCGATAATGCGTGAACGTCTATTGGGTTGTCCCTTGGATTAGGTGCAACCCAATCATCATCTGCAGCACGTCGATGATGTCGTTCCCAAATGTGGTATACTAGGTCGGTCCGCAGTCTTTCCCAACCTCGTGCGCCGTGAAGACTATGAATGCTAAGTGCGTTGTACTCATTGGGTTGTTGCATAGGTTCTTCCGTGTTGAGCCCCCAGTCTTCCGCGCGATACTCATTCTCTACCACCATGTTATGCATTACCATACAGCCTCTCATTATGTACTTCATCATCGACTTCTTATGAAAGGTGCAGGGTTTGTCAAGAACCTGGAACTTCGTCTTCATAGTTCCAAAGGCTCTCTCAACATCCTTTCTTTTGGCCTCCTGGTAGCTATTGAATAGGGCTTTTCTGGGGTTCCTCGTACTGTCCTTAAATGCCGCCACGAGTACACTGTATTTAGGGTAAATGCCGTTAGCCAAGAAGTAACCATGGTTATATCTCGAACCATTGACCACGTAATTGCAGGCAGGCGAAAGACCTGATGTAACCTTATCAAACACGTCAGAACCGTTGAGTACGTTGATGTCATTGTTCGACCCCGGTTTGCCAAAGTACCCATGCCAAAACCATCTATCATAAGATGCGACAGCCTCCAAGATAACCGTAGCAGACTTGTGATCTCCGGAGTAATGGTTACCAGTCGCATAGGTGGGACACTGCCTCCATCTCCAATGCATGTAATCTATTGATCCAAGCATGCCGGGAAATCCACGTGCAGCATTCTCGTTCAGTAACCGTCTGGTGTCATCCTCCGTCGGAACACGCAGGTACCTTGCATTAAAGGCATAGAGAAGTGCATTTAAAAACATTTCAAAATAGGCATAGATGGTTGTAGCACCCATTGCACAGTAGTCGTCTATGTTGTCCGCAGAACAACCCTTGCACAACATCTTCATTGCTGCGATCATTTTCATGTGTGGTGTGTGTCCCGGAATACCGGCCGCATCTGTCCTTTGTAGGAACTTGGGTTCCACCTCACAAACTCCACTCAAAATACGAAGAAATAGGGGACGATACATGCCAAACCGACAGTGAAATTTTTCAGGGCCATATACACAGTCACTATCGAAGTATTCGTGCATCATCCTCGCGTCTGCTTCCATCCTTAGTCGGAAGGTTTTTTGTCTCCCCAAAACATCCTTTGGAAGTGGCTGTCGGAGTTCATGTTGGTGTTGCATAAACTCTTGGTACCTTACAACGTTGTTGCGGGTGCTGTCACCATCATCTTCAACAACCCTGGCGCCCGTCTTGAAACTCATAATTTTCTTGAAATAATTCATTGTAGCCTAATTTATGAAACAACAGTCTAAGTTAGACAAGGAATAAACATTATGTATGAACCCGAATGATAAAGCTTAAAAATGAAACAAACATAACACGTTATTTATCATTCTAAATATGAAACATTGATTTCATTATAAACAAAGGTTGAAATACTTAACGTGTTGAGAGATACCTGAGAAAGGGATGGAGGAGAGTGGATCTTATTAGTACTGGATGAGAAAGGGATGGATGAAAGTGAATCGTAAAATGGATGAGAAAGGGATGGATGAGAGTGTGGTTGGGTGCTCAGAAGGTTGGGCTTATATAGAAAAACTGAAGCGAGGAAAGCTATATCGCTTTGACTGGTTTTGACCGGTCAAGCGATGTAGCCTATATCGCTCAGGTGAAGCGATATAGCTTTCCTCGCTGAGCGAGATAGCTTCCCTCGCTCCAAGGGTTCCTCCATAGAAAACAGGCGTCCGGGAGGGGCGCTGGAGAAACCCTGTTGGGATGATTTCTCTTTCATCCATAGTGAACAACCTAACCTAATGTTTGTCTCGCACATTGCATTTCCGACTCGGGCCCTTAGTGCTAAAATAATAAATTCGATAAAAGCATAAAATAATACATTTCAAAAGCCATCCTTAAGCATTAATAGGTCCCAAATAATATATAAAATAATAATTCCACTATAACAATGAAAAATAATATACATGCAACAAATTTTCTCAAAATATGACTCGATAGTAGTTTGTTTTTCTTTTTTAAAATTAGTCAACCATATAATATCTCATTAAAATTAGTTACTCCCTCCGTTTCTTTTATATAGGCGGAAATTGGACTTTTTCATGTTTCAAATTATAGGCGGAGTACAATTATCAAGGCAATTTTTTACAAGTTATACCCCTATTAATAATACATAGGTAATTGTGTTATGAATAAGACAAAGGGCAAAACAAGAAAAAACATGTTAATTTATGAATTCAAAAATGTTTTCTTAATCTTAGAGAATTGGTCCCTCCGCCTATATAATTGAAACGGAGGGAGTAGTATTTTACTATATATTGTAGTATATAATATAATATCTAGAATCTTTCATAAAATTAGTTAATAATATGCTAAATATTAGTCTTCAATTATTATTCCACCTCAAAATTAGGATTATTCTACTCCCTCTGTTTCAAAAAGATAGGCGCGTTTGACTTTTTTTCGAAAATTAAGGTTTGTAATGAACTAACCATTAGAGCTTTTTTTATTGTTTTTTTCTTTATGATTGGTTTATTGTTGACAAGCGCCATGGGTTAATAAGAAAAAAAATAATAAAAATGACTATAATATTGGTTTTATTAAGTTTTTTAATTTTTGGTCAAAGTCAAATGTGCCTATCTTTTTGAAACGGAGGGAATATAAAATAATAATTTATTATATTATCGATAATATAATATCTCTTTAAAATAATAATTTTCCTTGGTCCAAAGCTATTATTTTAGGCACATGCTTTGAGCCGTCCCAAAATTCTGCGAGCCCTCCCGCCGTCAAAATTACCTTTTAGCCCTTGTGTCAATATATTTCGAAAAAAATCAACATTCGGCCCCTATTATGGCAGCCGAACTGTTCTTCGTCTTGAACATTCGGCTGCCATAATAGGGGCCGAATATGGCGCTGGTGAGACATAAAAGTCTCACCTTTAGCTCGATTTCGGCCATAAAACATGATTTTGAAGTATACCTGTGAATTTGAAGCAATGGGTTCATCATATAAGTGCTCATCTTCAGGATTTGGGACAAAAAAATCATCGAAATCGTTGTTTTCTTGAGTTTCCGGTAAAACGTTTCGTGACGATGAAGATTCTCCCATAACCGGATTTCTCGCAACGATCATCATATGTTTGTTCCGTGGAGGTTCATCAATGTTATCCCCCCCAAACATTTCACAACACACACAAACAAAACAAGAATCACACCAAAAACCCAAAAAAAATTTTTTCCCTCTTTTTCTTCCCTCTCCACACAAAAATCCTCCCAAAAATCTGATTTTCTCTCACCAAAATTATCTAAAACCTTAATTATATACTTAACTCTAATCTTATTATTAACTCTAATCTCATGTAAGGGGTAGTTTGGTATTTAAAAAAGTTGGAAAACTAAAGGGGTCCCAAAAATTACTAAGGGGAGGGACGGCGGGAGGGCTCGCAGAATTTTGGGACGGCTCAAAGCATGTGCCTTATTTTATAGAAGTTATACTGTACTCCATGTATATACTAGTGTGCGAGCCCGTGCGCTCCAGCCAATTTTCCTTGTTAACACGTTTTTTTTCAAAAATAAAAACTTTCTCTATTCATTTTTGTTTCAGAGTTTGATTTCAGTGAGAGAAGAAAGAGAATGATTGCAGATAAGTGATGGGATTGTTGAGGAAGCTCGTAGGAGATTGTTTGAATCAGGAATGCAAATTGAAATGGCTTTCAAAGTTGTTCACAAAGGAGATTTGAGTTGATGTTATTTCTGGACCAAGATTAAGTCTTCTCCATCTACAGGTGCTTGATGGAAATTTATGTCCAATCTGCAATGATGGTAAGCTATGCTTTATCAGTAAATCGTGAGCTTCTTTATTCTCCAATCCAATCTGCAAATTAGGATTATGCAATTTAGGGTTTTTCTTTGTTTTTATTTTGAAAATTCAGAATATTTTTCTCGGTAATGGGTGTTATTTGTTAATTGATGATTAAATTCAATAATCAAATTCAATGCGTGTATTACTATTGCAGAGATTATTGGTCGTTACAATTGTTGAATCTGTTGATTTTCCAAGGAACGTGTGTCGCAGATGCTCTTTCGGACAATCCCACTTTGTTAATCGGGAAACGGCTCTCTGCTGTGAAGTCACTGTAAACCGTAAAGGGATTCTTCCCAAAGGTTATATCCTTCTCCTCTTGTTTAATTTTAGTACAGTCCCCTTGGTGCCCATTATTACCTGAAATACAAAGTAAAACACCTAAGTAAGCATTAGTCTATTGATGTAGGTGTTTCTTAGGTATGAGGATTCAACATATTGCTGTTCTCATCGATATCTCACTAATACTCTATTGTTTCCCTCATCACTGCCCGGTAAAGAAGAAACAGGAAGTTTATGGAGACTTAGTAGTGGATTATGGGCTAGCAGCAAATCATGATACAATGTATGATTGTAATTTGAGACCTAGTAGTGGATTATGAGCCATTCTGTCCTAAGTGTTTGACGATTGTATTACCGTTTCCTATGTTATCTTATGCAACGACAACTGGACGATTAGTGTTTGAACCAAACTGATGCTTTCGATTTGGCAGTCCTCGTATTCTATTTGTCACCGTTATCAGTTGCTGGTAGAGAAGAATTGGAAGGTGACGGCCAACGAAATCTAGTGCGCCTTTTTTTGTATGTGCAAGTAGTAAATTTACGCAATCTGGCCAATTTATTTTGCTGAATAATGATGTAATTGGGGGTTATTCTATTGGCCATGGCGATGAACAATGTGTTGTATGCGCGATCTACATCACTAATACATGTTAAAGTACGGATTCATTGTTTTTTAGAAGGTTGCTGTAAGTTGCACATAACTGTAAGTTGATAGAAATTGTTACCTTTCTCCCTTGTCGAACTGCGCCTTCCATTCCCATGATCACCTTTGTCTCCCATCATCTCCTATGGCACTGCACTTTTGCACTTTTGTAAATAATTAGGGCTTGCCTATGTTTTTTATATACAGGTACATATTTTACTTGACTTGTGCGGCGTTGCAGGAGCTTCCAGCTGAAGTCTCTTTGTAGGAGTAGCATGTTTTCCCGTGGACCCAATGAAGGCAGCTGAGTCTGAGTCTAAGATTCTGCCTGAGAAGAAGCAGCCGGCGCAGCCTAAGCAGAAGGAGCCTGAGCCCGAGCCTGAGCCCATGGATATTCCTGATGAGGAGAAAGAAGCTAAGGGAAGAAGAAAGAGTCTTTGAAAGAGAAGGAACTTGGTACTGCTGCTTATAAGAAGAAAGATTTTGAGACTGCTATTGAGCATTACACCAGAGCTTTGGAACTTAATGATGAATTGATGAGGATATTTCTTTTATTACTAACAGAGCTGCTGTGTACTTGGAGATGGGCAAGGTATGATCTCTTTCTATTTCTGGAATTACTGCTTAATTTGTTTACTGCTTACTTTGTTTGAGTTTTTATTTTGCTTGCTAGGGTTAGTTATGTTGATTAGATCTTGAGAATGTGCAAGTTCTCTAGGGCATAATGTAGATGTTTAATGTTTTAAGTGGTGTCTGTTGTTAATGCCTTCTTTTAAGAGTTAAGAGTTAAGTTGATTTTGTGGTGGTTGTGTATACTTGCACTGGAAAAATCATTGAACATGGTTTGGGAATACGGAACATGGTTAGTGGTTATGTGACATGGTTGAGATGATCGGGAATTTGGTAGTGGGGGTTAAGAAACTTCAGAAGACAACGTAGCTTAATATTTTCGGTATAGATCTTGCATTATAATGTGTTATGTGAATGTAGAATAGTTATAATGTGTTATGTGAATGTAGAATAGTGTAGTGGTGTTAGTTTATTTTGGAAATTATGCTTTAGACCAGGAGAGAATGGTATCTGGTAGTTAGTATGATGGTAGAAAATTTCATGCAGGAATATATCACAGCAGAAAATGGTTTCCATGTTTCCATCTGGGGTTTAAACTTGCTTTTGGGATTCCTTTCCTCAGTAGATGGTTTTGGGAACTTTCTGGGGCTGCATCTTCTGATGGTGCATTGTTTTTTTGTTGCTATATTTTGGTTGAACTTGTTTGAACCGTTGATTTGCCAGTTAACCACTTTCTCAGTGGCAATGTCAGTTCATATTAGTACACTTGTGATGTTAAGAGATAGCACTCCAGAATGTAAATTTGATTTTTGTATGTATGTTCTCTAGGTCAGTATTTGTGATGAACACGGAATTAGCAGTATCCATGTGTGCAATAGTTCCTAAGGTTCCAATTGTCTGCCATATGCTTCACCCTAGGCTGAATCAGTCTCTTTATGTTTTCCAATTCGAAGAACCTTGTAGTTATCAGAGAGGTTTTTACATTGTTTTTGTCAATCAGCATTTTGAACATGTAGGTTTCCCCAATGATTGCATCGAATTGCCTCATAGCTCGTTCTGGCTCGTTCATCTGCAGTGAAAATTGTAGTTAGAAAGATCGTTGTATAGTGTTTTTTTGTAATTCACGTAGCTCGTTCATCGAATTCCCTTACTCTTAGTTGGAGTGAGTGCCTGCAGAATTTCAGATAAATATTAGTATAATCCGATCATATTGCCATGGATACTGTATAATGTTTTAATGCTCCTTATTGTAGATATCTTACCATGGAACATGTCCTTGGTAAAGTGCCTTGGGACATTCAGGACAAACCATCTGGGTTCCCTTGCTCACCACTTTTTTATGACACCTGGTGCAAACATCGTAGTGCCAAGGTTTATCCTCGACTAATCCTGTAATCTTTGCTTCACAGCTCCACGTAGTACCCTATTTCAAATGATAGTTAAGTTTTTGAAAGATTCAGCAGCAGTTTCAATAGTTATACATCACATCTGACTCTTGTCTGTTATTGCAGCTAATGAATGCTTACCTCTTTTTTTGAATCTTGCAGCATTCTGTTGATCTCTTCCAGAGTGAGTGCGTTGTCATAAAGTTCTTCATCACCTGCAATGTGAGTCTTGTCTATCTCCATGCCTTCAGAGTCCACCCTGAAATTTTGAATTATAAAAGATTAATCATGTTAGACACATTACAGTCCTCTCAACTATAGTAATCAAGCAGTATAGATCATCTGTTGTTTACTTACAATTTTCTGAACTCATGGACCTGAGGAATATCTATGTTTAGTAGTACTCTCGAAGCATTTGAAGTGGATAAAGTAGCATTGTCTTTCTACGTCTTCACATAGGTTCCAGTAACGATTGCAATTGCAGGATGGTTGCCTGTGTTGTTCAGCGCTGAATCTTTAACCATAGAGGCTAAGTCACCCCACAAAGTTATTTTCATCGGGTACCCCTGTCACATCACAATTAATCATGTTATTACGATCAGTCATGTAGTAATATGCTAGATATGTCCAAATCGTTAGATATCCCGTTAGGTTCTTACTTATCGTTCTCAATGACCATCTCGTTGAATGCCGATTGCTTTCCATCATGTGGTGATGTTCTCAATGTTTGATATGGACTGGATCTTTCCAATTACATCTGTGAACAGAGATAGATCATTCAGGATGCGGTTACCTTTATAACAATTACAGAGAATTATAAAATATTAACCTTTGTTACCTGAATAGTACACTGTTTGATTGATCTTTCAGGTATCCTTTCCAGTTCAAAAAATTTGAACTTCTGCACTGGAAAAGTACTTGGATCCTGGTCTATCTCAACCACATCGGAGAACCGACTTAGTTGTAGAACATATTTATATTTTACTATTCTGTAGCTCCCAATAGGAGGTTTAACAGTGAATGAATCTATCGAGTACTCACGACCGTCGTGGATTCTACCCAAAAATAAATCCATGTCATCTTTACTTGCTTTAGCATGAATTTGCATGCCCTGTTCAGATATATATCTTTTGTTAATACATGGTATAAAATCAGATCATATTTATATATGGAGCTCAATTTAATGTAGATAAGGTCGGATATATCTACCTTCTCGTCCATAAGATGCATCTCAAAGCCGAAAGGCTTTGCACCTGGTTTCTTAGATTCAACAACCCACGCTTTGATCACCAGCACTTTAATAATTTTCCTAGAAGTTTGATTTTCTCTAAATTGATTGATAGGGGTATACACCACTCTTGGTGGCTTTTCTGGAACCAGTTTTTTTTACTGCGTTGAAAAACTCGCAATTACGGTTTTATACAATCTTCAATTATAAATTTTAACGTCTAAAAATTATATCAAACACTAAAACAAACTAAAAATAATCACCTATCTTAGCTGCTGATTCCTATATTGGAACAGTCTTCCTGATCTTCTTTGCTTTAGGTATGTCAGCCTTTTCCACCAAGCTCGTTGATGGTGTTGTGGTTTTCTTTGGACGTTTTTTTGTAGGAGTGACGGTCATCTTGAGTTGTATGGCTTTTTTCTTGCAGAGGGTTTCTATCTTCCCTGCTGAGGTGCTGTTGCTTCCCTCTTTACCATCTGCTGCATATAGTATTTTTGCTTAAAAATGTATAAAAGATATTAGTGTTTTTCTTTTAAAAAAACTAATGCTTCAAACTTGGTTCAGGTTGAATATTTGCAGAGTTTGATATGAATTCTTACCTTGATAACCTCGTTTTTTTCTTCCGATGCTTGTTTCCTCTTCCAAGTTATGTTCTCCATTAGCAGTCATGGTTTCTGCCTGATTAGCTGTAATCACCAACCCCTGGTTTTCGGAAGTATCTTGCTTGTCATTGTCGCGGCTTATACGCTGAGTCTCAGGAGCCGTCTTTCTTGGTCGTCTTCTTTTCCTGCGGGAAGGTGTCTTCCTATTTTTTAAGGTGCTGCTTTTTTTCCCTTCTTCACCCGTTTGTTCAGAGTTTGAAAAGAAATAATATTGGATTTTTTATAAACAATACCTCAAACTTAGTACAGATTTATCAAATGCAAATCTCGACACGAAACTATTACCTGGATCACCTTGTTTCTTTTCTAGTTCCAATAGAGAGAATTAAAAAAAGAGATAAGGAGATTGCACCTGGAAACAAAACATAAAGATTTAACCTAGTTTCACTCTAAATTTAAAGTTTTGTTAACCACGAAGATCATCAGAACAAATATACGATCATGAAGATTGTTTCGAAGAGAATATCCAGAACAATGGTTCCCATGAGGATGCAGAAGATAGAAATCGGAGGTGGTGACCGTGCTGCACGTAGCAGTTTTTTTTTTTGTTGGAGAGAAGAAGAAGAGATGCTGTACATGTCGGGGAGAACTTAGGCACCCTAAGAAAGCACAATGGGTTTCTCTCAAACACCATCAGACTCGACGGGCCTAGTTCCATGACCGTGCGAAATTAATCCAGTCCAGACCCTCAAAATGTTCTGATTGGTTGAGAATTTATGGTGGAGCTGCGAGCTCTAATATTCGAGCTTGATGGGGATGAACATGGGAGCTTTAAAAAGTAGAAACTACCAATTAGTCCTAATATTAGACCTTATATTTCTGTTTAGTCCTGTGAGCCAAACGTGTTTACTATCTGGTCCTAAAAATTTACTGATTAGTCCTACAATATTTCTGTTTAGTCCTTTTTTTATCGTTTAGTCCTCGGGTGAACATCACCCTAACAATAATAATTATGAAATACCAAAACTACCCATTTAGTGGTTCATTGTTTTCAGTTGCAATACAGAGAGAATCAATTTCGATTTTTTTTTTCTGGAGCTCTATTTTTGCGATTTGGTTTAGGGTTTCGAAGATCATTCAGTAAATTTGTTTCGTCGATTCTCTAATTCTGGTAAGATTCATAATAAAAAACCTTCTTAGGTCAGATCTAGGTTTTGATTTTGATTTTGTTTCTTGTGAAGATGAATCAGCTCAGATCTAGGGTTTTTTTTAGATGATTTTTTTTCTCGTCAATTGATTTTGAATATGTTTTTTTTAATTTTAATTTCAATTGATTCTTTTTTTTAGAGAACGTGTTATGTTTTTTTTTATGATTTAAATCGATTTTCTGAAATCGCAGCTCAGATCTAGGTTTTTTCCGATTTTTTTCTTGTATTTGTTGATTTTTTTTCAGCTCAAATTTTCTTGATTCTGCTAATATATGTCTTATGTATTCCCTGCAGGTCAATTCAACTTTCCAGACTCTATTTTATGTGAAAATTTGTCCAATTTAATCAGGTCAGGTCATTTTTTCCATATCTGTATGATGTTTATAACGTTGTTTTGAAGAATTTTTACCATGTTCAACCAATCTTTGTTAGTTTTTTTTTTGGGGAAAATATCGTTTAGTCCTTTTTGGACCGATTCCTACCTAGTTAGTCCTTTGTCAAACTAGTCTTCCTAGTTAGTCCTTAATTGTTTGAAAATAGCCAAATGACCAACATAACCTTTTAAGAGAAAACCGCCTTAAAATCCCTAACAACTTTATTCCCGTACACGTTACCTATTTCCTCGTATACGTCGACCAGCATAACCTTCTGTTTTTATGCTGTTCACATGGAAAAATGACACAAAAAATACTTCTGTTTTTATGCTTTTCACATGGGAAAATGACACAAAAATTGCTTCTGTTTTATGCTGTTCATATGGAAAAATGACAGAAAATAGCTGCTGTTTTATGCTTTTCATATGGCAAAATGAAAAAAAGTTTGTTTCTGTTTTATGCTGTTCATATAAAAAAATGACACAAAACTACATGCTATTTATGCTGTTCACATGGAAAAATGACACAAAACTAGCTGATGTTTATGCTGTTTACATGGAAAAAAGAACACTAATTACATGACTAGAAAATTATCAGTCAATTTGCTTTATATGCTTACAAGTAGCTCTGCTATGGTGAACCTTTTATCCACACCTTGTGCATACCATAGGTCTTCTCATCCACTCCCAAGCATTCTTCATCTGCTTTTGTGTCATATATGAATATGAACCATAAACAACTTGTATTTGCGTCATATTTGAGGATGAACAACAGTAAAGTTGTGTCATATTTGAAAATGAACCATAGGTCTTCTCATCCTCTCCCAAGCATTCTTCATCCTCTTTTGTGTCATATATGAATATGAACCATAAACAACTTGTATTTGCGTCATATTTGGGGATGAACATCAGTAAAAATAGTGTCATATTTGAAGATGATCCCTAAACAACAAAACAAAAAATGTGTCATATTTGAAGATGAACAACATGAAAACAAAGGAATTGCATAAAAAACATCAAATAAAATTGTGTCATATTTGAATATGAACCATAAATAACAAAACAAAAACGTGTCATATTCGAATATGAACAGCAAAAAAAACAAATATGAACCATATATCAGCAGTAAAGTCTGTGTCATATATGAATATGAACCATAAACAACTTGTATTTGCGTCATATTTGGGGATGAAACAGCACTAAAAATAGTGTCATATCTGAAGATGATCCTTAAACAACAATACAAAAACGTGTCATATTCGAAGATGAACAGCAAAAAACAAATATGAACCATAAATCAGCAGTAAAGTTTGTGTCATATATGAATATGAACCATAAACAACTTGTATTTGCGTCATTTTTTAGGATGAACAACCGTAAAATTGTGTCATATTTGAAGATGAACCATAAACAGCAAAACAAAAAATGTGTCATATTTGAAGATGAACAACATGAAAACAAAAGGAATTGCATAAAAAACATCATAAATTTGTGTCTAGTTTGAATATGAACCATAAACAGCAAAACGAAAACGTGTCATATTCGAAGAGGAACAACAAAAAACAAATATGAACCATAAATCAGCTGTAAAGTTTGTGTCATATATGAATATCTTTTGTATTTGCGCCATATTTGAGGATGAACAGCAGTAAAATCGTGTCATATTTGAAGATGAACCATAAACAACAAGAGCAACAAAAAATGTGTCATATTTGAAGATGATCTACATTCATGTTCTAAGAACTCAAAAAAAAAAAACAGATCTAGCTACATTCAAAACACATAGAAAATCAGATCTACATCCAAAAAACCTACAAAAACAAGATCTATATTCATAGATATACATACAAAACACAAATCTAAATTCAAAACTCACATTAAAAACGAGATCTACATCTAAAAAACCAACAAAAACAAGATCCATTAACAAAAACAAGATTTACAAAAATAAGATTTACATTCCCATACTTAATTAGAAAGGAGAAAAAAAAGATGAATTAAACGTACCGGATCTTGATCCGTATTTTGGAGTTCGAAAAATCTCTAGATGATTAAAACTTCTTCTTCTTTTCCTTCTTCTTCTTCTTCTTCTTCTTCTTTCTCTTTTTCTTCTTCTTCTTCTCTCTCCTAAAACTAGATCTCAAAAAAATAATGTGAATTTATTATACAATCACCTAATTATATACCTTTTTTTTATTAAAAGGGTAGTTACGGGATTTAGAAAAGTCAATTTAAGGAGGTGACGTTCACCCTAGGACTAAGTAGGATATTAGGACTAATCAGGAAGCTAATTTAAAAAAAAGGACTAAACATCCTGTTGACTTAGTCAACAGGATTAAAAGGCAAGAATAAGACTAAATATAGGATTAATTGATAGTTTCTACTTTTTATCTATTTCATGTCATATTTTCTCTGTTTAGTGGTAAGACTGATCCTGATCTTTTTGTTCTTTTTCCATTGTTTTAATTTTTCAACAGATAAACAATGAAGAGAATGAAGTGATAATCAGGGTAATGTAGCATTTAGTTTGTGGCCGATGTATGCCATGGGAAATAGAACTACCATGTATAGAAACCTGGATGAAGTTCAATTTTTCTTTAATGGCACAACAATCATCAGGTACTATAATGTACTTCATTAGGTGGAATGAAGTTTAATTTCATTAGGTATATTGCGTCATCCAATAACTATTTACCATTCTTGATGCTTTACTCCAGTTTAATTGTGTTTTTTTTAGCTGTGCATATCAGTAGGGTTAATTTCTTGTACATTTTTCAGACTATTTCGTCTGTTACATGTTCTCTATTTCAAATGTGTACTGGTTTTTGATCTTCATTTCAGTGACCAAGTTGGTGTGCTTTTGCTGACTTAGTTAGCCTTCTTCGTTTACATTTTATGACATCTATCATATGACGAGATATACTCGTATTCCCCTTCTTACGTTACGAGTGATGTAAAATCAAGCTTCTGATACATTATGTCTTACAATTTGCTGGTTTCTATTCACAAATCTGGTTTTGGATTTAAATTTTGGTAATCAAGTTGGTATACCTTATGATTTTGTTAGTGTATGTTGTTTACATTTTTTGACATTTAGCAAATGATGAGATATACTCTGATTCCCGTTTCTTACATTATGGGTGATGTAAATTCGAGTTTCTGATGTGGTATGTTTTCCAATTTCAATTGTAACATGTGTTTCCATGGAATTTTGTATCTGGCTTGTTTTTTGTTCAATTTCTCAACTTGTGCAATGCTGTTAAGCTAGGTAAGAAAACCAGTCCGTTAAGACATAATCCTGTTGTCTAGTAATCTAAATTCCATTCATGTTTATTTCTGATAGTATTTTACTAGTAAGGTGGACGTAGTTATTTTTGATGCAGTTTCA
This sequence comes from Papaver nudicaule, assembly GCA_023529015.1. Taxonomy (NCBI): domain Eukaryota; kingdom Viridiplantae; phylum Streptophyta; class Magnoliopsida; order Ranunculales; family Papaveraceae; genus Papaver; species Papaver nudicaule. The sequence continues at coordinate 24,997 of JAJJMA010136979.1, forward strand.
GTTTCATTTGGTATTGATGATTACATCTTTCATCTTAGGAGTTTTATCTCACCTTGATCAAAATATCAGTTTGTTTATTTGTGTATTAGTGTACAAGCTCTCTCATATTCCACGTTCTTTATCTTGCTTTCTACACACAAGAGGCAGTGTGGCATACTCACCTTGCGTTGTTAGCTGTTATTTTACATAAATTTGTAAATTGTGATTATTTTCCCATTGGAAATCAAGTTAATACGCTCCATTGATTAGCTTATCATAATATACTTATGCAAGTATCCAGTGGTTACCAATTCATATTGCTGCCTTCTCGTGATTGTGTTGAATGTCATATAAATACTATTTACCTCCAGGCTAGGATCTTAGTTCTGAATGCTTCATATTTCCTTAGAAATGGAGGTCACTTTGTAATATCAATCAAGGTTTTGTGCTCTTTTTCGATTGAACTTCTGCTTGTTTTTTCTAAAATCTATCATCACTCTACTTCGATTTGCGTTTGTATTTTTTTCTTTAGAGTTTTGATTAGTCTTGAAACTGTCAGGCGAACTATATTGATTCAACGGTTCCGGCAGAGGTGAAGAAACTGCAGCAAGATCAGTTCAAGCCATCTAAGTAGGTCACACTAGAGCCTTTTGAACGAGATCATGCTTCTGTTGTTGGTGGTTACAGAGTACCCAAGAGAAGTCAAACTTGCTGCTTAGGTCTGGATAGAAATGAACCTTCTTTTTGTTCTATAAACTGAGAGCTCATATATTAGTTATTTTTTTGGCGGGTCAGTTTAGCTTATCAAGGTCAGGATAAACTGCGGGTCTTTTCTTTTTCTCTTTTCTTTTTCCAAGTAATGAAGTCCTAATTTTCCTATCAATGTAACAAAAATACATTTTACATATCAAAAAAAAATAAATCTTCATTCCAAATACATAACTTCATTACTTAATAAATACAATCTTTTACATTTTAAATCTCTAAAAAAAAACAATCTTTTACATTGTTCTTTGGAATGAAGTTTAATATCTTTAAAATTAGCGACTGCTTGCAGAAAATTCAACTTCATTCCAAGTAATGAAGTCCTATTTTTGTTTATCATTGTAAAAAAAATCATTTAAATATCCAAAATCAAACTTCATTACATGGAATGAAGTTGAATTTTCTGGAACGAAGTACTCCAAGTAACGAAGTACGATACAACACTTCATTACGAAGTTGAATTTTCTGTATGCAGTCGCTAATTTTAAAGATATTAAACTTCATTCCAAGTAATTAAGTGTTCTCATTGTAACAAAACTTGGATCCAATTTTTACATTTTTCTAATTTTAAATATATTAAACTCGTATGATTAATAAACCAATGGTTACCAACTAAAGGCTAATAGGGAAACATAAAAAGTGAATTTTTCATTCGCTAATTTGGATAAAATTCAACTTCATTCCAAATAATGACGTCCTATTTTGTTTATCATCGTAACAAAATTACATTTAAATATCCAAAATCAAACTTCATTACTTGGAATGAAGTACTATGCAACACTTCATTACATGAAATGAAGTTGAATTTTCTACAAGCAGTCGCTAATTTTAAAAATATTAAACTTCATTCCAAGTAAATTAAGTGTTCTCATTCCATGTAAATTAAGTGTTCTCATTCCAAATAAAAAGCAAGAGAAAAAATAGACTTTCATTCCATGTAATGAAGAGTTTCTATATCAAACAAATGTACTAATTTTTTTGTGGTAGCTTTACTGCAAACTCATAAAATTAATTTTCTCATTTGGCTTAGCAGAAAGTGGAGTCTTTCGAGTCTCACAAATATGGTTCAATCAGATTTGTGTTGTGCTTTATGTCCCTCAACATGCTTCACATCTTCTTTTCACCTCCACTGTAATTACATAATCTTCTTTCACTTTCATCAATCTCTCCTTCTAGTCTCCACTGTAAAATTAATGAAACTAAATGAAGTCGGAATAGATACAATAATTTTCTTGTCAAAAACAAATTTACGGAGGTCGCAACAAGATGATATTCACAAAAATACACTAATTTTCATATATTCACAGCAATGGACTAGGTAAAAACAAATACAAACTATCATGAATTTAAACTTCATTCCACCCAATGAATTTCTCTACACTACTTGATAGTTCTAAACAAAACAATACGGGGTCGTGCCCCCTCGTATATTCACACCAATGGACTAGGTTAGAAGCAATACACACTATCATGAAATTAAACTTCATTCCACCCTATGAATTTCTCTACACTGCTTGATTGTTCTAACAAAACAATACGGGGGTCGAGGGGGCAGCGCCCCCTCGTATATTCACGGCAATGGACTAGGTAAGAACCAATACAAACTATCATGAATTTAAATTGCATTCCAGCCAATGAATTTCTCGACACTACTTGATTGTTCTAAACAAAACAATATGGGGGTCGAGAGGGCAGCGCCCCCTTGTATA
>JAJJMA010136986.1:1640-16510 GCA_023529015.1 Papaver nudicaule
TTTTTTTTTTTTTTTTTTTTTTTTTTTTTTTTTTTGTTGTCTGCCAGTAGTATGGCAATATCAGCTTCTTGAGTAATTCTCAGGTGCAGGAAGGAGTGTATGGCTTGTCAATAATTAGGCAGATTTAGGTTGGTGAAGTCCTTGGCATTAGCTGTGAGATCATTAAGGGTGAGGGACCAGTCGTAGTGTTCCAGCGGCTTTATCGTCATCAGGCGGTGAGCAAACTGTTTGGTGCTTTTCACATCAGGCAAAAGACAGAAACTGTATTTTATGACAGCGGCAACAAAGGATATTATGATGATTGGCTTTACTCCAATATCTGCAGCTTTACTCCATTCTTAGTAGTAGTAGGCACGAGGCTCAGTTATGTTGTGTGCTTCATAAGTAAACTGTAGGCAATAAAAAGGGGTTTCTTCTCAGCGAGAGTACCATGTGTTGGCAATGACTCGGAATAACATCAGGTGCAAATTGGAACAAGAATATAGGTAATGAGGGATATTGATTTCATCATGCCGTGAGGCTTCTTTGCAATGTGATAGCGGTTTTAGTATCACCATGCTTAGGACAGAGCAGCCATTCGGTGAGTTCCAATCTGAGCTGCAGGAGTATCCTTGTTGCGGTACTTCAGTAATGAGGGTCACATACGCAGCTTCAGGTGCAAGTGTGAGTAGAGTTTTTCCCATGGTTTATATTGGCAGGTGCGGGTAGCATCTGCAGCAGCTTTGGCAGTGGTATTAAGTATGCAGCAGCAAGAGTGAGCAGCAACAGCATGGCATTCTTTCAGGTGAGAGCATGATGACTGGCATTGGCAGCTCGGGCTCGTCTGATCCTGCACAGAAAATAGAAAACTAGGATGTCTTTTATCTCTTTAGCATTACTGGTTATTAGTATCTTGACACCAAGTGCGAAGAACATTGATGTATGTGACGAAGAACTTATCGCTGGTCAGAGAAACTCATCAACTGTGGAAAAGAGCAACTCATTTGTGCAAGTGTAACGGCGGCTTTAAACTCTTTGTGCTCATGTCAGGGCAGCTGCCATCTGGTGAGGGGAAGCTTGTAAGCGGCAATTGGGTGTTCAGTGCAGGAACGACCTTGCAACTAAAAGCTTTGGCAACATCTTCATGCTCTTTTCGCCCTTATTTTTCATAAGCTTTGGCAACGTCCTTAGCTAAACGTGTTGTTTCTGAGGGTTTCTCCCATCTCTTTGGCATCCGACTTGACCTGATTGGAAGAAGGGTTGAGGATGAGTGCCTAAGGCTGCAGGTAGGGTACTCAGCGGCACCAGTAGTATGGCCTTAGCAGTGGTTCCTCAGCTAGGATTGTAAGTGCAGGAGTTTGGATGAAAGCAGGAGTGCACAGAGAAAGTCTCAAACTGTTGGTGCAGGCTACCTTGGTCAAACTGTACCTTTTCTTTTCAGGTTGGCAGAAGCGAGATGAGTGGTACTCAGCATATGGTTTACGACACCCACCATAGTCAGGTGTGGGAAATAGCTCTGACATCATTATGCAGGTCTGAGTAAGAGAGCGGGCAGGAGCTACAGAAACGGTGGGTTTGGGTCCGCATCAAAATATGAATTACAGCTGCTATGTAAGGTTCATATGCTCAGCATATGTCTGTGCTTAGGAGAAGGTGCAGGAGCTTCGGCATCTTTGTGCGAGTAGGCGCAGTGTGGTCTTGTTTGCAACTGTAACAGGTAAGGGAGTGTCATAGTGTGTATTCTTTTGTTGGCCGTTGACCTGCACTAAATCAAGACAAAGAAATTTATTGCTAGGAGCAGCCGCCTTTGATGGGTAACATAGCATTCATAACAGCATCTCCGTATCAAGTGTTGCAGTTGTGGTACATCAATTAGGGATTGATACAGCTTCTAGGGACAGATGAGTGGTTTAGTATAGCAATGGCTACTTCTCTCCCTTTACTTCAGTGAGCCTTGTTTTTCCTTCACCATGGACCTGCACAATAATTAATCATGAAACTCATTTATAAAAGTTGCAGCGGCAAGTTGGCAGTGAGGGTCTCTCCATCTCTTAGGCATCCGGCTCGAACAGATCGTATGAGACTGCATCCTACAGGGGTAAGAGCAGCAATGTGAGGTGCAGGACAGCAGTAGCAACATATGTATGAGTTATGGACAGCTCCAAATTGGTGAGGTCAGGAGCGTGTGGTCAGTGAGGGTTGCTTTTCTCCCTTGTCATGTACCTGTACAACAAGAAACTCAATTTATAAAATTTCTAACAGCATGCTATGATCTGTTTTGCTTGGTATGTGGAAGAGAGCAAGTGCAGCAGTGTAGCTTTGGCCTTTCTACAGGAAGAAGTTTCAGGTTAGGTGAGGGCTGAATTGGTGGTGAGGCCTCCTCTGTATTGCGGGCACAGGGCAGACTATCACTTTGTTATCCTGTTTTGCATCTTTTTGCCAGTGGAGCTCAGCTAGAAATTGAACGTCTGGCTCTCGTGAGTTGCTAACTATGAACCTGCACAAGAACGAAAAACTTCATAGCCATCATTAGTGGTGGTGCATGAGTTTCTTTGATATCGCAAAATAGAGAGGAACAAAGGCTTTGGCATCTCTGAGTGAAGGTATAGCAGCAGTGTGGGAGCATTGGTCAGCTCTGGTAGTGAGGCTTCATACTGATATGTGCGGATTGGAGGAGCTCACTATCTGATTGCCTGGCTTAGCTGAGGACATGAGCTTTTGTTCTTCCTTTTCAGCTACTTTACAAACCTTGGATGGTTTCCAAGGAGAAACACACAGTTTTGTTGAAGACAACAGCAGGCTCAGCGCATATGGCCGCAGCTGAACTTTAAGATGCAGTGGATTCTCTCTCAGGCTTTTAAACAAGCACATCATACACACCTTCTTGGTAGTACCAATGAAGAAATTGCTGTTGAATCAGGTCACTAATTCAACTCCTTCCCTGCAAAGATTTGTAATTCAATCATAACCCATGTACCAAAACGCTGCAAGGAATCTAAAATATTCTTCAATTTAGACCGTTCAATCATCATTCATCAACATCACATCCCCATCTTCGGTTTTGTCCAATTAGTCAAACATGAAACTCTAATCGATAAAACTAAATCAGCGAGTATCATTCTTCGATTAACAGTGCTTTGATGACCCTTCCAGAGATTGTTGCAGCAGCGGGAGATTCAGATCCGGAATTCTTTGTCGCGTGGTTATCTTCTGCGGCTGTCATTGTGTTGAATTTCAGCTTTTTCTGAATCTTAGCTTCCACAGTGAAAAAGAGACATTAACAATAAATGATTTTTCTCAAAGTTTGCCTTATAAATCAGAGACATTAAAATAAAGTAAATGGAGATAAGAAGTAGTTTTCTCCTGCTGGATCTTTGTTGTAGATGAAGAGCTTTGATTTCGCCGGTATTGAGGTTTTCCTTCAGAAATTCTTTCACATCCTTGAGAAGCTTGAGCTGAAATTGATAAATTTGTTTTCTGAGACCCATATTTCGTGGATGAAAATACCCTTGGAAGCTTTAAACCTAGATTTCTTTGCTATATTCTTTGCTGAATCTTTGCGAAAAACTTCTTTGGTTACTTCAAGATTCCCGCTACCTTACAATGATCAGGGAGAATCAAGAAATACCCATTAGTTTTATCATTAGCCGAAGCTGCTTGTGGATTTACTGAATGGATTTGTAGTTGTTGCTAAATGGATTTGTTGAAAGTCACATTAGCCCTAAAGCTGAAGGACCAGCTTTATTGCCTCCTAGCACCCCTGCCCTTAAGATGAAATACCCAGGAGAAAAGATTTATCAGTAATAAAAAGGAAATATTATTTGCACAGGAAGGATAAATCCTTTACCTATAGACCGACGTCCCTGTTTCTAGCGCCAAACTGTTTGTACCAAAAAGTATCCTATGGATCTTAGTACAAAACAACCAATTTATAAGTATTGTATACCTATTTATAAGATGTAAACATAGTGTAAAGACATGAATTTAGCTATGCAAATATAAGTGCTGAGACCTGAATTTGGATATATAAATATAAGTGCTGAGACATAACATAAGTATTAAGACGTAATTATAAACACTAATATAATTGAAAAGATATGATCATAAGCAAGTAATTAAACGATCAAATAAGAATTAAAGCTTGAGTATCAAAGTAACATGATGTAGTATTAATGGTGGTTTCATTACATAGTATAGTTTTCCATAGATGGGTTCTCAATCTTTGTGTGTGAGGGAGTAGTATAGAAAGTTCATACCATTCCTCACCTCTCACCCAAAGATCCTCCCTTTCTCTACTCTACAAAGCTTTCTATTTATAGTACAAATATCTTCACAAATATCCTCATGAAGGAGTGGTAGGGAAAGGAACACATCACTCCTCTTCTCACCACATAAATCCATATCTATCTTTATTAGATTGCTCCTTGCTTAGTCTTGCGCCATGTGTTGGTGAGGACCTTAATCTTGCGCCATGTGTTGGTGAGGACCTTAATCTTGCGCCACGTGCTACCTTCCTATCATGATTGAGGCGGTTCCTACTCTTATTTGTGTTCACACCTGGTGGGGTCCTCACACCTCCTTTTTGTAGTGTGGCTCTCTTCTCTTAGTCTGCGGCTTTTCATGTACTTACTACTGAAGTCTTCTATGATGTGCGGCTTTTCATGTACTTACTACTGAAGTCTTCTTGGATGTGCGGCTCACTCTTCTATGAGACCTTTAGTTCTCACTCATCTGGTGCTTACTCATCCTTCTGAGACCTCTGGTACTCACTCACCTGGTACTCAGTCATCTGGTACTCACTCTTCTGTGTGCTTACTCGTCCTTCTGAGATCTCTGTTCTCTCACTCTTCTGTGAGACCATTGTTCTCTCACTCTTCTGTGAGACCATTGTTCTCTCACTCTTCTGTGTGCTTACACGTGGGTGGTGGATACTTTGCACCAACATCTAGCAAACAAATTTTTATGTAAGCAACGCTCGTAAAAAGATTGAATAAATGAAAATCGCACCCTTTGATGCAACTCCTTCTGAAATCAAACTTCAGATCCTGCCAGGGAGGGTAAAAAATCCCACTTGGCTAGGCATAACGGCAAAGGCTTCAACGCCACGAATAAACTGGCAACAACGCCATATCTCCCCTAGTGCCTCGTCGCAAAATAAAAAGGCTTTAACGCCAAGGCCAAAAAACGCCAACCAATAAAAAGGCTGTAACGCCAAGGCAAAAAACGCCAAAAAATAAAAAGACCTCGAACAAGCAGGCACATAGCTGATGGCCATATAAATCGTAAGGGCCCTATGAGCTATATGGCATCTACCCACAAGACACCCCGTTAGCGGTGGGCACCTTGAATCAAGGCTACATAAGCTGATGATGCATTCGTGCCCACTACCAAACGACCACGAGGACCTCACTTTCTGAGGCGTCGAGGGGACGATAAATGGGATTAACATCTACCTATAGAGGAAGATGGAACCCTGAGGCAGCTAATTAGCTTGCATTTACGGAAAATGACAAGTGAGTTATGCAGCCAAGGGACCTCCTCCAAATAAAAAACAGCCTTGAGGAGGGGCATAAAAGGAAAATAAACAAACGAATCCTTTATATATATATATGATCAGTGCAGAACAAGAAAAGCGACAACAAAAAATATGGGTATAAACAAATGGTTCGGAGGAACACAGCCAAAAGAGGCAGAGAAAAATTGCTACTAAACATTCGAAAAGCCTTCGTTAGGCACAAAGGGAGGCATCATCAAAAATCTCCATTTCCTCCATAAGATCTTTGTCAACTCGGATATTACCGTCACACGTTCGAAATCGAAAGTGGTTTGACCTCGAAGGGGTAATGTCCGAAGCAGTCGCAGTTTTCTCCTCACTCTCCTCTTCGCTGTATTCCTGAGCAGACTCTTGAAACAGATAGTGACTCTCCTTATCAAAGATAGTACCCGGGGCTCGGCCAGTACACCCATCAGTTTCTTCTTCAATTTCTTCCTCACTTTCCCCTTCGCTATATTCCAAAGCAGGCTCTTGAAATAATTAATGACTCTCCTTATCAAAGACAGTACCTGGGGATCGGCCAGTACATCCCTTAGCGGAACCCTCATGACTTCGGGTAACATTATCCACCATACTGACAGTCTTCCCCCCAGCACCATGCGCAAGATCATTTTTTGAACCGACGGTACCATCTCCAGGACCCTCCTCGGGACCATGCTCGGTTCCACCTGGACCATCATGGACACCCTCGGTGTCCTCCTCAGCATCACCGCCAAGACTCCCTGAATTTCCGACTTTGGAATCATCATCATCATCATCATCATCATCGTCATCATCATCATCATCATCGTTGTCATCATCATCAGGACCATTCAAAAACTTTTCTAGCAAGCCTCTCCTACGAATCTCATCCCTAGCTAAGGCTACATATACCTCCTGAGGGAGTAAATACTTATTACCAGGAAGTATGCCATCCGAGTCACGCGCACCAATAGGGCCATAAGTAGGAGGCTCAATGCCAATGGTCCTAAAAAGAGAACGACCATGCTTTCGGCAGGCCATACTAGTAGCAAAGGCAGTAGTTAGAGCAGATCGGGAAAGAAGTTCTTCGACAACTTGACCATGTCTTAGCTGATGATGCACGAGGGCAAAACCAGTCACCAAATTTCTTACACTCGCCTGGTATTTAAGACGAAATTCTCGTTCTTCGGACAGTTGCTCAGCGCACTTCGTCACCTCTTCCGAGCGACGCTTGCGTTTAAGCTCAAGTTCTTGAGAAAATCTGTTCATATCGGCAGAGCGACGCTGGCGTTCTTCGGATAGTTCTCGGGTCAGTTGTTTAACCTTGTTTTCAGCCTCCAACTTCCGTTCAGACTCATTCACCAGCTGATTGGAAGCATCGTCCCTAGCCGCCACGGCATCAGCAACCTGCTTCTGCAAATTGGCTTCGATACCTATAAAACATAAAAATGAAAAACATCAGAATGATAGGACAACCAAACTCACTCAGGGGTACGACAATGTTTTAGGGGTAAAACAATAAAGAGAATCTGAGGGGTAAAGTGTGAAGTGCGATGATGTAATATGAAGTTGTAATGGTATTCGAGAGGTCAAGATCGAACAAGACTCGCCTAAACCAATAAATGGTTGTTCGAGTATTGCTTCAGTTACAAGAAGATGATATAAGGTTGGTTTAGGGAGGGAAGCAGAAAAAGATGAGATCAGAGAATTGCTCTGTGATGTTGTGATTGATATTGCTAAAAGAATGGATATTCAGTTCTCACTAGATATTGAATGCTGAATGAGAAGAGTTAACCAATTATCGATGAGATTGATTGATTAAACTTGTATTGAATTAAACTGTTGAACTTGTCTGTTCTTGTTGTTCTTGTTTCCAAACTGGTCGAGTGACCTATTTATAGCAATAGAATTCCAACTGATCTCGTAAGAAGTTGAAGAAGTGGAAGAGTGGGAGTGAGGAGTGAGTGGGGTCAGTTTTTAAGAGTCTTGCGCCTAATAATAGGGAATACTAACAACCCACTACCTTATCCCATCTTTCCAGCAACGTTCACACGACTTAGTGTCTTTCCCGTTGAGTGATTGAGCCATTGCAATCACACGTGCCGTAGACCGCCAAACCAAAACCCTAAAGAATATCCCCCCGTGTAACTTACTTGATTCTCGTAAGATTTGTTAAATATTTGTTAAGTCAAAGATGACTAGGTGCAAGTCGTACCAATTACTGGTAAACTCAGGACTTTGCGTAAAGATAGAGATTAAGCGATAAGCTTGTATATCTCTTTGAGATTTGGTCTAAGGATTGAGCCGGTCAATCGCCATTTAAACCAATGAGATAAGTCTAAGGATTGAGCTATGCAACCGCCATTTAGACTGAGAGGATTTCATCAACTCTCTGTGGCAATAGTCAAGTATATACGACTTTTGATTTGCCATAAATATGAGAAATTGGATTGTGGCATGTAATGCACCAATTGTCCGAGTAATGAAGACATATGAATGTCCAAAATAATATAATTCATAGCCATGAGCCATGATTAAGAATTATATCACTGATTTATAGAAGCAAGTCTATAATCAGGAAAAATAAACGAGTGATGCTAACACGGCGTAGCCATCATCAAGAATGCATAAGCATTGCCAATCCAAGACCTAAAGATAGGCCACAATAATAATAATAAGCCATGTTACATAGCATAATAATCCTATTAGGAAGTTAGGCATAGGACGTAAAAGGATACGCCATAACATTACGTTATCTTCAGATTTCTAGACAGCTTGCACGTTGTCCATTCATAAAATCACCCAGGCCAGCCTATATTCGGTAAAATACCGAAATTTTAGTATGTTATAGGGGGACTCACAGAGGAAAAATTTTCATGAAGGAATCGCCCCGTAATTGTTCACGGATTGGGCTGTAAAAATCGTCCTTCAAGGCAATTCGTAATCTGCCAGATTTCCGAATTTGATTAGGAAACTAGAATATCATGGAATAAAAGTCCATAATCATCTAGGATTTGGATCAGCGGGATCCATAAATAGAGGGGAGGCTAGGGAAAGATATACTCTAGCTCTAAGAGGGCAAGGATAGCCGAGAGAGAGAGAATGGCCATGGGCCTCCATGAGTACAAGCGAGAGAAAGCCATAAGGCCCCCATAAATTAGGCGAGGGACAGCCATAAGGACCCCATAAATTAGGCTAAGCATGGTCATGAGGCCTCCAAATATTTGGCCAAGGCATGGCCTTGGGCCTCCAAGGAGTTAAGCAAAGGATGGCGCAAGGCCTCCAAGGAGTTAAGCCAAGGATGGCCGTGGGCGTCCAAAGGTTAGGGTGAGGATGGCCATGGGCATCCAAAAGTGAGAGGCAAGGATGGCCGTGGGCATCCAAAAGATGAAGCTAGGAGATAGACATGGGTATCCAAAAGCTAAGGCAAGGGACAGTACAAGGCCCCCAAAGGCCAAAGGCAAGGAGTGGCCGTGGATATCCAAGGCTAGGCCAAGAAGATGAACGTGGATATCCAAGAAGTAGGCAAGGGAATTGTCGTGGGCTTCCAAGAGCTAGGCAAGGAAGATGGCGTGGGTACCCAAGGATTAGGCTAGGGGATTGTCGTGGGCATCCAAGAAGTAGGCAAGGAGAATTCCGTGGGACTCCAAGGATTAGGCAAGCTATTGGCCGTGGGACTCCAAGGAAGTGGCGTGAATTGCCTAGGGTTTGGCTCGAGCATGAGCTAGGCTAATGCGCATGCGTAGGTAATTTTACTTATAGGCTAGGGATATGGACCATGCTACTAGGCTAGGGTCGTGAGATATCAAAATATGGCTAATGGCAACCAAAATATCTTATCCCTATTGTAAAAATAAATTCATACCTTGACTCGATCTATTCCAGGATGCCAGAAATTGATGCAAAATTACTCATGTGACCTCCTCGCCAAAAACCACCATCAACATTAAGTCCCCTGCGCAGCATGGAACCGTGAGTGTTCCAGGGTGAGCATAAGTTGATGGACCATCCGCATAGAAGCCTTATCCACGAACATGGAGTCCAAACATGGCCTAAATACCAAGCCCGCTCAAGCAATATCCAGAGAATACTAATCAGGTTAGGATCCTCCCCAAAACCGTGCGTGATATGTATATCCTCACGCAAGTTTTTTTTTGTTTGTTTTTGTTTTGTGAAACTTGCCTTTCTTCTCTTGAGTTCGTTCTTCCTCTCCAATAAACACAGTATTTTGTAGACTGGAAGATCAAGATGACTGACAACGAATCCCATAGTTATTCTCGTGCCGGTGATGAAGTTACATCCAACACAGCTGTAAGAGAGATCCCTCATATCAACGACGAATTTGAAGCTCGTTTGGCGAGTTTAGCTCAAGTTGCAATTTCCCAGGACCAAGCTAAAATTCTTCCAAGTAATCTTAATGCTCCAATGGCTATTATCCCATCACGGGTAGCTCGCTTTTGCCTACAGAGAGGCGACTTTAGTGCTTCCAGTATCGTTTTTCGTTCTCCGCAGAAGCAAATTAACTCATGGTCTATGTATCTCCAGAATACACTTGATATCCCAGGTGTTAAGGAAATCTTTAAGAATGCCAGAATCTTTCATGCTGTAAAGAGTTCGGATACTTCCTTCGTAATTAGAGATAAACGTGTTTTAGTTGCTTTTCTGACCCGTTGGTGTAGTGGTACAAACTCCTTCATACTCGCATGGGGAGAGTTTGTAATTACACTGGAAGATGTAGCAGCGCTATTGCGACTCCCAATTAATGGAGAGCTCAGAATTATCTTGAATGCAACTGAAAAAGAGGTGCAGTCTCGGCTAATCATCATCGTCGAAACCCTGAACAAACAGGAGAATGCATATGCGTCGTGGATGATGCACTGGTCAAAATCCAGCAAGGACGACGCCTCAGTGTTGTCTGTTGCTGCATTTCTCTTACTCTGGTTATCAAAGGACGTCTTCGAAGATCTTCATGATTACAAGAAGTTGAAGCTTATGCTTATTCCATACGCCATAGCATTGGCTCAAGGTACTCCTGTTCCTATTGGCTCTTTATTCCTTGGTACTTTGTATACACATCTTTCTACTTTATCAGCAAATATGAAACTTTCGAATGGTGCTGCAAAGATTGAGACATTTGTACCAATGAACTTCGTACAAGCTTGGATGTATGAGCATTATCCTGGTTATGCCCCGAATTTGTCTTCCAAAGACAAATCTTTGTCAGACCATGCTCGAATTGTTTGCTGGATGAACAAGCCTATTTCGAAGAATTTTCTTGCATTCATGGATGACGAGAAAGCGGTGGTTTTTCGTCCATGGACCCGAAGGTGTAGCTCAGCTTCGATCATTTGGTGATGCTCCGAGTAATATTCCAGCAAAGACCCTTACTGCAAACGGATTTCCTACTGAAGTGGAGAAGATCTTTATGATAAGTTGTTGCAGTAGTCATCTCCTCGGTATTAACGAAACAGGGTGCTATGTTACCAAAGCATATTATATTGACCGAGGAGCTCATCAGATGGGATTTGACCAGGATATCCCATTGCAGCGAGGTGTTGCTCCAAAGAACATGCAAGAACTTCATACCAAGATGCTTAGTCCCGTGTTATTCCTCTCAGGGGAAAGAGTATCAGCAATTACTGAAGCGGGCAGGCAATTTTGGGACAGCCAAATAAAGTCATATAGAGACTTCATGGCTCTCTCTAAAGAAGAATGCGCAGTTCCCTCCAAAAACGACTTGGTACCGTATCCTTTGCTTAAATATTGCAATCTAAAGCGTAAAATAGGAGATATGAATGATCTGGTAATTACCTTGCACCTTTGAATTCTTGCATAAGCTTGATTTATGATGATTTTGACACTTTATCACCATATCTTGTGCATCAACATTCATCGCCTAGCTCGAAGCTCGCCAGTTCTGCAACACAAATGTCTTTATCTTTCGGTAGTCATCTTTCGGGAGAATCGCCGCTTCTCCAAGGGAAGAACAGCTCCATGATGAACCTCTTAAGCGATAAACAAGTCCCCAATCTTAATACACAATATTGGGCGAAGGTAAGACTTCATTCCATTGCTTATATCTTTACTTTTAGTAGAAAAGTAAAAAATCCCGTCAGATTTTCTTGTTTCGAGTCGCGTCACGAGAATGACCGTAAAATCTTCATCCGATGGCCGATTTCGATGGTTGACCCCAATTTAGAAAGAGGACTTCAGTAGCTTTCACCTCGAAAAAGAAAATCTGAATTTCATGCATTTTTGCTCGTTATTTTATGTGTCACAATGTGACGCCACGTCCAGGAATGTCGCAGACTGTACGCTGTTTAGTAGAAAAATCATTCCGGACAATAGATTTCTTCAAAAATTAATCCCTTTTAGCACGTGATAGGAAACATCCATACGAACAACTTTCGTGAAGGAAATTTCTTCATATCTCTTACGGATTTGTACAGTTTTTGAGTTTTTCATTGTACTTCGAAAGAATTCAGACATCAGAAAATTACTTCTTCAAATAACGTCGTGAATCCTTTGATATATCTTCTTTCAATGATATTTCTTCTTTATTTGATGTAGGATGGACCTGCTACAGGAGTCAAGGGGTTCTCATTTGTTCCCTTAGAGCGAAACCCAGTGCTTGAAGAATCAACTCCGAATACACCACCCAAATCCACTGACATGATTACTGAGCTGAATAAAAGTAGAGACTCCACAGGGCCTAAATCTTCTGTAACACAGGTTACCTTTTTGTTAACTCCTTTAATTCGAAATAAAATACTTAGTATTTTATCCTCATCTTGTTTGCTCTTGCAGCCTTCTGATGATAAAGAAGAAACAAATGACATCTACTTCTTCGGTAAAAAGATCAGTGAGGGTCAAAACCTCAATAAGGACTTTGACAATGTTGCCAACGAAAATCCTCCCAATGCCAAGGTGAATTTGATAACCTTCTCATGCTAAGCCTTCCTCATATAGCTTGAAACATATTATTAAACTTCCGCTTGTTTTGAACCATTCTTTCAGCTCGTCGTCAAAGAAACACAAGTCTCTGAGGATACCGACATTGCTGGTGGAAATGCTCCAACTGAGTGGGCTCTTCTTGAGTTTCCTCATGCCGGTTTGGCATATAGCCCTCCCCATGAAACGATTCTCCCTGGTCATATACTAGTGGGAGGATTTAATGTCCCTGAGGGACACGTCCCACTGTATAGGAAGATATGGAATTGTTATGGTCACCTTATTATTGCTGGAAGGTGTGCCCACTTTCATACGCTTGCAGGTGTTGCAGCTGACCTTATGAACTTGATTTCGAAGATGGATGCCACCCCACTAAGAGACGTGACCAATGAGGCGTTAGATGAAGCAGAAGAGCTGATTGCTTCATTTGAAAGCTTCAAACCCAATTTGTTGTGGCTTCAGGCGAGAATCCGATACATTCGAACAAGGCGTGCTGCTGTTGGTCGATTCATCCATGATTTGGTGAAGCAAGAAGAGAGGAATCATGCTGCCATGACTGAGGAACTCCGTAAGTTAACTAAAGAGGTGAAGAAGAAGACTGCTCATATTGCTCTTATAAAGAAGGCAGCTGATAAAGGAGCGAAATCTTCATTGGATGGTTGTTTCTGAAAGGTTTCAGGAGCAAAACATTTTTCTCAGTAGAATTTTATTTTGCTTTTATTTGGTTTTATGAACAAAGGGTTTGTAGGAATTGATTATTTTGAACTCATAGGTTTTGAGTTTGAATTTTTGAATTGAATTGCTAAAAGGCAAGAGATTGCTTGCACTTTTATTTTGGAGGAATTGAAAATTACAGGAAATAAATAAACTCTAGTGAATCTTCATATCTTCTTGAGCCATTTGCCATTGACCACCATGTTTGAGAGCCTCTCATGTATTGCACTTATCATGTATCGCGCATCAGGCATGACTCGAGATATAACATAAGGTCCCTCCCAGTTTGGTGTGAACCCCGGAATATAAGTTACTTTTCGGTTAGTGCGTCGCATAACCTTATCTCCTTCTTGAAAAGCAGCCTTAGGAACCCATGACATCTCAGGTGTCTTTCGCCTATAAGACCGTTGCTTTGCCCAGACCCACCTATTGGAAGTGGCCTTGATTTCCTCCTGAGGTGCCTCAGAGGGTTTGATAGACTTGATGCAATCAAGTCCCCATGTCGGAGAATTATCCAATCCTTGTGTGGGGACACGTTGGATAGGATTTCCATGAACTAAAATAATTCTGAATAAAGTATTTCAAATCACTTTCACATACCTCTTTGAATATCACCAGAGTTTCGGACCCCACATGGTACTCCAGCATTCCCACGTTGCAGCTTTCTTGGTCAAACATGAACTCTTGGCCCTTGATGATGATTGGTGAGATTGTAGGCACAAATCTCTTCCCATAGAGCCAGGGACGTCCTAAGATCATGTCGTGCTCCTCATCCTCTTTGATTACATGGAACTTGGCTTTGGTGTGAGCAGAGTCCACCTTCAGATCCAAAGTAACATGACCATATATATCTTGAAGATTTCATTTTGAATCTTTCTTCACTGTGGGATAGTAGATGACATCCCGTCGAGAAATCCCAATTGCTTGAAGTGTCTTGATTGGAATTAAGTTAATCATGACACCAGCATCAATTTGAACTTTCTTGAAACTTGTACCTTTGAGACGAGCAGAGATAAGTGGTATTGGAACGCGCTTTCCTGCCATCAATTCTGGGGTAACTTCATTAGGCTTTGGTTGAGCTTCTTCACGTCTTTCAGGTACAGATAGCTCTTTGCCGCTAGCAATCCAGTTGAAGGCGGCAAAAATGTTTCTTCGCTGACTTTTAGAAAAATGCAAGAGCTCGCATAAATTCTCCATCAAATAATTAGCAGTTTGCTTGACAGATTCTCCGGAGATAGTGAAATTTCGAATGTTGGGTTGATGTTGACGTTGAGGTTGATGCTAAGGAAGTGGATTCTTATGCACGCCCTCAGTCCCCAAGTTCAACTCTCCTGACTCGATCTTTTCGTTGAAGATTTGCTTGAGTCGATGGCACTCGCTGGTGGGATGATTGACGAATCTATGAAAATGACAATATTTGGGATCAGTCATTTCTTGTGCTGTAGGCTGTCTCCGTACAGGAGGTAACTTGACAGCGCCATCTTGAATCCATGCTTCCAGGAGCTCTATCACTTCATCCATGGTACAAGGGAAATCAGGAACTTTAGGAAATTCCCTCGGTTGTCGTGGTGCTTTTAGTGCAGGAGCATTAGCTGGGACCCGTGCAGGAGCCTGAGATTGGGCTGGGGCTGCACGTTTTAGTTGTGGGGCCTCAGGAGTAGGCGCCTTCCTCTTAACACCCTCAGTGATAGCATGAACTGAGGGAAGAGAG
>JAJJMA010137003.1:0-13257 GCA_023529015.1 Papaver nudicaule
TAGAGCCCGTGCAATACGGGTCCAATCAATGAAAACATGGTCTTTTGAATCAGGTCATCATTTGGTGCGGTACGACAACCACTCATGAAGCACCTTTTTCTGCTTCTGAATTGGCCAATCAAGTCCCCTTTCCTTTGCCGTTGAGTTTCTAAGCTCTTCAAGTGTTTTCTCCAACTCCAACCGCTGGATGAGGTCTTCTATCACACCTTTATATAGATGGAAATCAAACTCAACTTCGTCATCCCATAAGTTGTAAGGCTTACATAATTCATCCACTTGGTTTGATAAGCCCTCCAGTTTCTGCTCCACCATCGTATACTCGTCTATCATTCTTCGGATTACCGTGTGCTTTTCTTCCTCGCTCTTAGATGCCATGTAATCTTCTTCGTCCGATCGACCCCCTGTCAGTCTTTCGGGCTCAATATGTTCTTCAACCTGGATCCCCATCTTTTCCAACGAACGAGAAAACATTTTTTCCTTGCCTTTCGACTCAAGGCAGAAAGCAGCAATGCTATCTTTATCCTTAAACTCTAGGCACTTCTCCATCTGATCTTTTAAATCTTTTGGGATATCCTGGCCGGAATGTAAGATATTCCACATAGAAGATTCTATCTTGGTTTGTCTTTGAAATTCTCTGTGTAGCTCAACTTTGACTTTATCACAATCAATTCGGAAACTTCGGTATTGATTGTGGAATTTCAAACTAATTTCCTTAGCAATCTTGAGATCCTTGTCTCCCTCAGTCCCATTAAGATAATCAAGATTTCGATTTCGTATTTTCGTATCCACATGCTCATAAAATTTATGTAACACTTCTTGCTTTTCTTTTTGTGGGTAAGTTTCCCACTCCTTCAAAACAGCACACACTGTCATCCTGGTATTGAGAGCTAGCTAGAGAGGTTGCTGAAGAAACTTAGTTTAGAACGCTGAATAAGAAGAAAGGGGCAAGGCCTCTATTTATAATCGAACCTTATAAGAAAGAAAAGGAAACCCCGCCCGGAGGTCAATATATAGAAACCGTGATTATCTTCTCTTATTTCCTTTTTATTCACCAGTCTTCCTTCCTGATAAACTAGCCCTCGATCTCGGAGGGAAGTTACCCTGGCTCCGTTGACATAGTGGTTACAAGTCATCATCGTACCAACCAGCTAACTTGCAGGTCACCTGAATGCTCACTAGCTAGTACCATTATTAAATGTGTAATGTGTACTATGAAATATGAATCATCAGTCTACAGGGCCTTTGTTAGTACCAATGATCTTAAGGAAGCCCAAGCCTTGAATCGGGATTTTGCAAAGAGTTTTTTTTTTTTTTAATATGAAGGATATAGATGATGTATTGAAAAGAAGAGGGCAATTTTTCAAAATGGCCAAAAAAAATATTGCTAATTTCTAAAGTGACCACGTTTTTTTAAACTTTTCCAGAATGGCCGATATTGACCGTTTTTTAAAGAAAACGGTGTAACAGAAGTTAAATGCCTATGTGGCACTTAACTGACATGGAAAAAGACATTATAACCCTCGGGAGGCTAGATCAGTGAGTTAAACCAATGAATCACTCTGATCCAACTCGATGACTCGACTCACTCACAGCCAACTCGAATAAGGTGTCATTAATCTACCTAAAAATCTAAGGGCCCAAATTTCACCCTCTTAAATCTGCAAAGAACTGTAACAAAACTATGAAGAAAAAATGAAAAACACCCCTAATATCAAGAGTTGGGAATGAAATAAAATCAATTTAAAATGAAAATGTTATTGATTCATAAAACATAGCATCCTAGTTAATTAGCAAAAGCAGCCAATACAATGAAATCCCCAAAATTCAAAAATACAGAGAAGGATAAAATTATCATATGTCTGTTTGCATTTAAACCATTATTCAATGTGTTTGGGGGCAGTTAAACAATGGATCAAAAAAAAAAAAGGCATCACCTTTATAAAATGTATGTATTCCCAAAAAATGTAAATCAATTACTTACATGAAGAAAGCAGGAGCGAATAGAAGGCCCATAGATAACATGGAAAAAGCTAAGGTTGGATACCAAGCTTCTGGAACTGGACTAGTAATGGGTTTCCCTGGTTGAGTCTAAAACAACAAAAAAACACAAATTATAATTTGATAAAAGATCAAAACTTTGTAAATCTAAAATGGGTTTTTGTGTTAAAATCAGACTTACCATCCGAGTGATTTTTGCAATTTAGGCCAAAGGGAGTACGAATCTGGCTTTTCCCCTTTCTGTATCTTCCGCTCAGAGTCTCTAATTCCATCACAACTGTGTCTTTAGCAGCATAAACCCTAGATTTTATAAAAGGGGAAAAACAATAAACCATAGAATTGAATCAACGGATTTCACTAAAGATGAAATTCTAAGCATGGGTTTTCTACTGCAACACAAAAAAACAACAAATCTTACCTAGTTTGTCCATCCCTGTCTTGAATTACGACTTCACACCGTTAATACAAACCATATATCAACTTGTAAACAAACTCTACTTTGCAACTTGTAATAAACAGAACAGGGAAATTTCTTGAATCTCACAACGAATTTATTCTTCTTCAACTCAGAAACCCTAACCCTGGAAAGAACAACAGCAGAGAAGAAGAAGATGAAAATTGAAATGTCGAAGGGGAAAATGTGTTTTAGGTTATATCATGCGCACATGTGTTAGGTCGCATGTGCCATTAATCGATCTATCACCGTGTATTTTATGAACGGTAGATTTGAGGTAAGGATAGGGAAGTAATTTTAAGAAGGAATCTTGACTAAAATCAACGGATTTGACTTTTAAGGTGGGTCCGGACGGAAAACCTAACGGATTGGCCATTATTGAAAAGTGGAAAAAAATGTGGCCGACATAAAAATTAGGCATATTTTTTTCGGACATTTTAGAAATTTGTCCAAAGAAAAATGTTATTTACATAGATGGTCTAGCATACCCCCAGAAATCAAAGATGATAAACAAAGTTAATTACAGTGTTACTATACCTGGCAAATTTGGGGGCGAGCCCAAATTTAATAGGGGCGAGCACTGCTTCAAATATCCCACCCCAGTTTATAAGGGGTGCTAAAACTGTCTGCAAATACTAAAAAGTCCTTACACTAATCTTACTACTAATTTAACTACATAACTAATCAAAAATACCCAAACAAATCCCCTCTTCTATATATCCTTATCAACAAACACTCTTCTTCTCTCTATTACATTTCTTACTCTCTAAAATCCATTTCAAAAAAAATTAACACATTCAAAATTCGGATTTTGAAGAAGCTTGGTTTGTTGATTAACTTACATTGTTGATCAACTTACGTTGCAAACAAATATGGTTGGTCAAACACAATCGAATAATGGTTTATTGGTTTATGTGAGAAGAGGAAGAAGAGGAAGAGTTTCATCAAGATCAAGTGTTGTGGAACAACCCGAGCATGAAGAACCACAAGAACAACAACCCCAGCAGCCATTCATGGATGAGTCTCCAATTAGGAGGTTAGTTTACTACAAACACTATGATTCGCATGATAATAGTAAAATTTTTTTGTAGTTACAGAAGAAAAATCGTCGAGGTAAATCTCAAATCCATGCCGATTGTTTATGTTCTGGGTAAAACATTTGTAGAACTCGTCATGCTCGATAGACATATCATGACGACTTGGAAAAACTCGTAGTGGTTATATATTGGGGTGTCAACGGGTCCTATCGGGTCCGGGTAGTATACTACCCAGAACCGGAACCTATTATTTTGATCGGTTCCGGGTCCTATCGGTTCCGGGTCCGGTTCTTAAATTAGTGGACCCAGAACCGGACCCTTTTAAAGAGCCGGGTAATCACCGGATCCGGGTACCCGTCGGGTATCAATAAAACAATATTTTTTTTCCAAAAAACATAAATATACTTCATTTTTTTATTTTAGTCCAATATATTTGACCATAAAATTATAGTTATTCTTTTTTTAATTGTCAAAGTAAATATTAGTATAACAAAAAATGAAAAACTTAAAAAAATCGAAGTCAAACCTAAACAAATGCCTCAAGTTTTGTTAAAAACACTAGTAAAGTAATAAATAAACGGGTACCCGATACCCGCGGGTACCCGGCGGGTATTACCCGTACGGGTCCTATCGGTTCCGGGTCCGATCGGGTCCTACCCGTCGGGTATTTAAATTGCTAATGGGTCCATATTTGGGACCCAGAACCGGACCCTAATCAATCGGTTCCGGATCGGTTCCCGGTTCTCGGGTACCCATTGACAGCCCTAGTTATATATAGGTCTGTGACGATTGTTCATATTCTGGGTACGCAAATTTTCAAATTGTTATAATCAGAGAACTTATCCTGACGATTTTGTTCCAGTATTTCCTGCCGTATTTGTTTTGATTTATCTGGTCGTAAAGGTTTAAGCTAGGTATGTGACGATTTTACAGTTAGAAAAAGGAAAAATGGTTAAACTTTACTTTCATCAGTCGTCACATTTGTATACGAAAGCATGACGATGTGATTGTTAGGTAGTGAGTCGTCAAGTTGTTCATCCTTACTGTGACGATATTGATGCATGGTCTTTGTTATGCTATACAGCCTTGGAGAGACAAGTGCTCCACAGAGTGAGCTAGTTCCATTACCACTCCCATTACTAACCGAGGAAAACGTTGCTGAACATAACTTTGTTTTCATACCATTGTTTTCAACACATAATGTAGTCAATCTTCGACGAAAAAGAGTAGGTGACATGGAACCGTTGCTTCGTTGTTTTTGTTCAACCTGTCAAAGGGTGATACGCCACAACAACATGATTGAGAGATCTGGGGATGTAACCAGATCTGGGCGTGTTATCAATCCTAATGAGTGAACTTAGAACAATCTTTCCTTAAAGTGTTTTCAATTTCTTTAGTTGTTGGATTACTAAATTGTTAGTTAAACTTTTGTTCCCTAAATTCTATGTAGTTGGTTTTTGTGCTCTCGTACATTCTACTTATTATCATGTGAGTGATGATTTTGTTATTTTGTCGTACCTTCCGCCAAATCGTCATAATATTAACCACAACCTTGACAATATAGTTTACATGGAGTTTGTTATTTTGTCTAGCCTCGAAGAGCTCATCCCTCCTCGATATCCATTTGGTTCAGAGGTTGATCCTGAACCCCCACTCACTACGCCAAATCGCCCCATGTGCAACGGATATAACCGTTGCACAGATTTTGTGCCACGCTTATTTCGGTTTCAAAAGTGGCGTTGCACCTGTGCGCAACGGATTGTGCAACAGATATATCCGTTGCACAATTAATTTGTGCCTCGGATATATCCGTTGCACAAATTGTTTTCATCCGTTGCACAGAGCTAATTTGTGCCACGGATATTTTATTTTGAGCAACGAATATATCCGTTGCAAATTTTTTAATAGGAATTAAAAAATAATAATAATAACAAAATTTGTATTACAAAATTTGTTATTTCAAAATTCCTGTAATACAAATAATATAGACCCTGACTTGATGATATTCCACATTGTTATCACATCATTTTACAACATTCCAAAAGTAGTTTGAATATATACACAATGAAATTGACAATGTTCAATCCAAAACATAAATGCCAACCCTAACATTGTTATCACATCTTATGAGCGACCTCAGTTCTCAAACTCATAGACATCTACTGCACTAGAACAATACAATAATACTATAACCCTTACCTTGTAAATTGATACGGCCTCAAGAACCTTTTTTGTTGGAGCTTGATTAACATCCCATAAGCATATCTGAGCATCATCTGAGCCACTAAGTAGATGTCCTTGCTTGAACTGACTCCAAGATAATCCATACCCTTCAGTGTTGTGGCCTCTCAACCTAAGATCCGGACTGCATGCGCCCTCTTGAGGAGGTTTAGATGGGTGTTTACTATAGTCAAAAACATAGACCTCAGCACTAATTGGTACCTGCAAATGCAATCCAGATTAGCACCATTAGGTCTCTTATAAAAAGAATACAACCAAAATAAGACTGCAGACATGTTTAACTAGATTCTGCTATGTACTGTTATGTCTAAGACTTCGATTTGAAACAAAATAACATGCACATGCCGTAACACAGGGAGGGAGTGAGACTCCATGAGTCCAGATTCATTATACATAGTATGATATGACCAATGAGATAATCACTCTGACAAAGCTACAATTGTATGATGGCAACAAAGCTACTGTTGTATGAACATGCTCAAGAGAAAAAAGAGCCTCCCTGGATCATTTTGTTTCCTCAGCTGCCAAGGCATATTTATTCCAAGACTAAGTATCTAGCTGAATTCCAAGAAATAAGATTGAGCTAAGATGTGCTAAACTACTAAAAAAAAGACAAGCTATGAGTGTTTAAATGGTGATGGCCACAAGATATGAATGATAGATGCATAACAAAAGGAAGAGTTTACTGCACGGGGATCTCAGATCATACAGTCATGTCCATCTGGGAAGACTGCTTCTAGAAATCCTGCATAAATCTTTAGCTTGCTACCTAATATGCTTGATCCTTATGTTTCCTGTTAATACTGCACCTGCGAATTTATAGTGCCTATTTCTATTTGAATGATGTTATCCAAGATTGAAAATCAAGAGAATGACAGGGAAACAACACTACCTTCATTAGATTTGATAAGAAGCCACGTATAGATATCACCACCAACATCCCAATGAATAACAGAGAGATATACTGCACATGCATGAGAATAACGAAAACATTAAAGGTAAAAATGGGAACAGATAACAATTGGTTCAGTAAGATAGGACTCCATTGGTTCAGTAAGGTAGAATTCAACCTGAATCGAGGTCAGTATAGCTGCAATGTCATATATAGGACTCCATTGGTTCAGTAAGATATCCAAGCAGATGCTTCCATCTGCATAGACTGATAAGCGCCCACAAAAATGAAGTAAGCTTCAGAACATTTCATGGAAACCACAGTTATCTGCTTATATGATGAACTACAACCAAAGTGAAAGCACCAAGTAGTTTAAAGAGAAGCGATTTATTGCAGTAGTTTATAGAGAAGCGATTTATTGCAGGAGAAGGTATTTGCAACCAATTCAGTGGCATTCTACTAAGTGCTTGCAATTTTTCAGTTCTTCAAAGAAAAGTACTTACATGTAATAAACAGCCTAGCAACAAAGATACTATAATAGTATCTTGAAGATGTATTAGGTATCCATGCCCTCAAGCTTCTATAGCTTCCTGTACATGTTATCGTAGGCACAAACCTGCGCGAAAACAGATTGATAACACAAAGTCAGGGTTAAACATACTAAACTTCGATTACCAACACGATAAGTGTGAATAGATAGCTTCCTATCTTGGCTTCCTTGACCTTCCTGCATATACACACACATACATCCTTGAGCCCATATAAATTCACACCACACAAATTCTTAATCCAATTCATTATAGTACTAAATGACAATATTAGCATAAGTGTTGTCTGTTAAGTGGAGATATGAAGCACAATATTAGCAAAAACTCAATGCCATGTAATTATAGTTCCCTGTATCCATGTAAGCTAACAGTAAGAAGCAGTCACCATTACAGGCAATATGCCTTAAACAAGTATGCAAAGCAGTACCAACTAAGACAACTTGCAAGGAATGGAAATTCCATGCTTGCAGTCTAGATGTTCTCCAGCAGACCAGTAATCCATTTTAGCTCTAAATTAACAAACAGAACTAGTAGCTATGAATTTGAAGAAAGAAGCAACTTGTTATCTAAAAGTATTGACAGGGAGCAACAAAACTCACCCACTGGCATCAGCAATTTCCCTGGATATCTTCATCTAGGATTGAATCTAAAGACTGTCGGACCATCTTGGCTTTCCGACATTGCGAATAAGATGCGAGTGTACCTTGAGCTGCTGTGGATACGGAAACCCCACATCCTCAGTAATACTTCTGCTAATACAAGAAAAATATCACCAATCGCCAACACCTGAAGCAAAATATCAGATCTTGACTTGATGTACTAGAATCCACAAACAAATTCAATATAACAGAAATGTCTAACTGTATAGAACAAAACCATTGCCTGGAAACTAAACATGAAATCCAGAATAACAGATCCAAATATTACATTCTACTAACAAATCTAAACAAAAATGAACCATGCATACGAATTTCAGATCGAAATGGTTGTATCTACTCATACATGGCGAAAAAAATTACAAACAGATTTAAACCTAGAAAATCGTCACCACACCAGATGTGAAGAAATACAATTACATAACTCAAACCTCAGCTCATAAAGTGAAATTCAGACCAAACCCATCGTTTAATCAAAGCCCATGGAAAAAATTAGACTCACAAAATTAACAAACATCAAAATTAGGGTTTATACCTAGCTGAGAATTAGGAAAAACCAGGAACTCCTGAACAAACAAATACATCTTCTATCATAATCCCGACATCAAATTAACCAACCATAACCGAACCCCTAAAACCAAAAGAACAAAAACAAATTCAAAAATCATTTTTGACCTAATTTCTATCCCGATCAAAATACTTACCCTAACCCTGGCTTTCATAATTTCCCCAAAATCAAATCTAAAGACTCGAAGTACTAAAGCATAATCTGAATTAGGGCTAGGTAAAACTTACAGTGATTTTAATCAGAGGAAGATAGGAGAGAAAGAAAGAATATGAGAGAAAGAAAGAAGAGAAAGGGGCGGGTCGGGAGAAATTACAGGAGAAAAAAAGAAAGAAAAGCTAAGGGTATGGATTTCTTGTTCATTTGTTGTTGATTGAACTGATTAGAAAGGGGGAGGATGAATCTCTCTGTATTTCCCGCAGAGAAGAAGAAGAAAGAAAACCTAAACCCGCAGAGAAGAAGAAGAAAAACCTAAGCGTAAAATGAGAAAAAAGAAGAAAAAAAAGGATAAATGGAAAAAAACAAATTTCATAGACGTTTATACCCTCGCTCAAATAACTAAACCCCCCTCGTTTGTCCCTATTTTATTATTTCTTTTGTTTACACTTACATGTGCCACGGATATACCATTTTTTGCAACGGATTTTGTTGTGCAACGGCTATATCCGTTGCACATGAGAAAATGGAAACGTTGCACAATGCAGGATCTGGCGTAGTGACTACCAATGCGCCTTGATCATCCACTTGGGATTCAGACACGACGTCAAATGAATGAACTCATTGATCGACCTCCCCCACGACGATTGCGGGGGGATTATGTTCCTGAATATCTGCCTGGCCCCAGTCGTCGTCAGTATCCAGTAATTCCATTTGCTTCTGAGCTTTATCATCAAAACCCACCACCGATTCGCGAGGATGATCCACGTGTGATTCATCAACGTCATCTGTATACACTACGTCAGGAAAAGCCCCACTATAGCTGCTGTTGTATTGAATGTGATAGGGTTGTACGCATCAACATGATTCGCGGCCGAAAGATGGTGGATACGAAGGGACGACACGTCTTTAATCCTTATGAATGAACTTATGGCAACCTTTCCCTACGTATTTTGTATTAGCTTTAGTTGTTGAATTGGGTTATTTTGTTTGTTGAATTAGTTAAACTTTTCTATTAAGTTAATCTGGTATGCTTAAGTTATATTATACATTCATTTGCAGACGTTTGAGGTTTTCATAAACTATTGGTAACCATTAAATTATAAAGACTCAAACTCTGCACAAAAATCGTCAAAGAATCAAAAACAACCGTGACGAAAAATCTTAAATCGTCATGTTGGGTTTATAAAACTTGACGATTTATGTTGCAGTTTGAGCCTACTCTGTATGAGTTTCATACGAAATCGTCATAGTTTACAGCTATAGTTTGACGATTTACTGTGGTTTAAAGTTGTGTCGTTTTGTTATGTCCTATTAGCCTGACGATTTACTGATATGAACAATATGTGGTGACATATATTGTCAAACCTTAACGATTTCGTTCCTTTCCAGTTCTAAATGAAATTTATAAAACATTTATATCTACAATCAAACCTTAAGAGTAGTCTTTAAATGAATTACATACCGATAATAGAAGATTTAAAATATGAAACACACCACTTTCTTAAATATAAAGGGTCATAGACTCATAGGTGTTTTTTTGCCTTAGCTTAGGTTTACCTGATTTTATCATCCTTTTTTAGACTCGATCTTCATATCCTGGTGGAGGTGGGAGTGGGCGAGACATGTAACCCAAGATGGGCATCTTTTCAACCATCTTCATCCAATGTGCAGCTGTCACTCTGGAACGGTGTGCAGGATCATTTGGAAGAGGAACTCCTTCATATCCATATTTGTCGGATCCCGCCAAGAATATTCTGCCCTTATTGAGGATAGCATAACCCTCCATTGCCTTGTCGTGTCCCTGTGTTCGACACCCAGCTAAGACCGCCCAACTTGGGTCATCAAAGATTTTTTTCCAACTAGGCGAAACCTCAAATGGTTCATCCACATTGTTGATGATTGCGGGAGGATCGCGAGACAGGGGTCCCAACATGGGTAACAAAGCAATGTTGTTCATCCAATGTGTATCAATCATGCGTTCGGCAAGTCTTTCATCTCGAGGTAGAGCAATTGTAGTAGGTCGCATCCCTTCCGCACCTACAATAAAAAATTTGTCAAGAAAAATTGCCATTCCCTCAACAATTGATTCCCATCCATATAATTCATTCCCGTCAGAGATCATCCAAGATGGATCCATGACCTTAGGCTTTTCTTCATGCTCATCTTCATAAGAAGGGTTGTTCTCCTTTGGAGCTTGTTCACCAAATCCACTAGGTTGACCTCCATCTTTTGCATAACCACTACTACTTGAACCAATTTCTTGATTGCATATGGCCATATTGATCGATAGAGTAAAAAGGAATGATTGAGGTAAAAGATAAACAATTGTAAAATTAGGGTTTGTGCTGAAAATGGAGGAGAGTAAAGATAGAGGCCGTTTTTTTAAGCTTTTAAAGGGTGAAATTAGGTTTGGGTTGTCATCCAACCACAATTAGGACGCTTTAAATGCCTAAGTCGTCAAGGTTATAAAATCATATGTGACGATTTAACTGATTTATCCATAAGTCGTCTTCCAAGGGACTCAACACATGACGACTTACACTTTAACCAAATACCCTGACGATAGCATATGCTAACTCGTCATATTAGGCACTCAAACCATGACGATTTAGGTTGTTCCAAATTCTTTTCACTGCACAAGTTTTGCGCAAACTCGTCAGGGTTCAACGAGATAACATGACGATTTATGGATTAAGTCGTCATATTAGGCACTCAAACCATGACGATTTGGGTCCTTCCAAATTCCCTTCTCTGCCCGAAATTTGCCTAAAATCGTCATGGTTTGGACCCATAAGTATGACGAGTTGGTCTTCATCCGTCATGTTTGTGGCAGTTACCTTGACGATTTGGGTTGTGATCCTTTGAACTTTTGAAGACACTTAACTCAAAAAACGATGTAGTGCAGAAAACACTTACAAAAAAGTTATAAATACGTAATAAATTGCACTTCATAAGTTTGACTTTGACATAGAATGTTCAAAATATAGTTGTCCAAACAACTCACGCACTACTTGTCAGGAATGTTAATACTACGCAAAGCGTTATCGGTTATCGCCCAAAGTTGCAAAGAAAACTCGTAATTCTTCTTCCACTCCAGAGCACTTAAGGTAAAAGTACCTTTGGAATTATGCAGGTGCACCGGTGGTAGCGGACACTTTTCCTCGAGCTTCAACCCTATAAAATGGCGTTCCTTCACAAAAGCCATAACAATTCTTCTATTCTGATTCTCCGGTGTGCAAACTGCCTTCGAGGGGATAAATGTGAAACTCCCTGAAGGAAAGTTAGGAGTAAAGGAGTGAACAACAAAGTGAAAAGTATCCGCTAAAAGTTGGCCACACTGAGGAATTTTCATCCAATATTTATAGCAAACAGTCTTAGCTCGCTTACGTCCTTTCACACTAGACATCAACTCCTTGAATTTATAATCTTGAACCATCGTATCGCTTTGAAGCATCAAATAAATATACATTTCCTTGTCCTTCAGTAGTTGAGCGGCCATCTCTGTCCTTACATATTCTACCCGGCTCAACCCCATCGCATCTGCCTCATCAAAATGCCCCAACTGTTCACAAGCAACGTGGTAACCACAATGTACATCCCCATCGACGTCGTCATGTGATATGACGAAATCACTGATGATCCAAGGGATGTCCTCCATATAGTTTTTGTAAATTGTATGAATGGTCCTCAATGGTCTTCCCGTTCTTGCATCCCTGGGGGTCTTCATTGGTCCAACCTCAATTACGATTGTTTGCATTCCGCTTTGTTGGTTTGATTGTGGAGTGCACAATTCATCATCACCGACCGTTGGAGCACTTCCTACACACGATGACACTAATGATGTTCCCACTCCTTGAGTTGTTTCTCTAACCTTGGATAGAACTTTTGCTTTTGGATCAGCAGAACTCTCTTGGGTAAGCACCATCTTCCGGCCACTCTTATGCTTCTTCTCCCCCGATGTGTACTCGGCTTCCACTAACTCTGCTAGGGTGGGGTTTCTCTTAGTACTTTTTTGAAACTTCTTTTCCTTCCTAATTTCCCTAAAAGAGGTTGCGCTGATTGGTCTACCAGTTGGTTTTTCTATCTCTGGTTCTTCAGCAGTAGTCATCACCAAATTAAGGGAAAGAATGGTGCGTTCACGCAAAACTAGTTTACTCACATGATTCATGGTTGGGTATGATTCAACTATTTCACGATTCACATCGGTGTCAACCCAAGATTGTGTATCCTCGAATGTAGGAGCAGGAATGAATGAGAGTTGCTGCCAAAAGGGATGAATACCCTCGAGCGGAACATGGTCTTCATATCTACCGAGGCGATGAAGACACGAAAGTCCTATACCGATCATCGTCTTACATTCACAAACTTGCACGATACCTTGCTCTTCCATCTTTTTAAAAATAGCACGTTGCTCCATCATATAATTTATCGCCCAATGCGATACTCGGAACATAATATAACGAAGAAATCTCTTCTCCTCCTCATTATAACTGGTGCAAAACGAGTTCCTACTTTTTCCCATTTCCTTTTGAATCTTCCACAAATCATGATTACTATACTCATGGATACCTTCTTGTAACTTAACACCCCATTGTGACATACATCGAGCATCCTCTTCAACCGACCATGAGCTCCCTCAACCATACTCGTTGCCTCATTCTTGAAATGAGGATAATCATAGGTCCATGCATAAACAAACCTTTGTTT
>JAJJMA010137003.1:13357-26240 GCA_023529015.1 Papaver nudicaule
CCCCCCCCCCTACGTATTCGGCATCATCTTTATCTTTTTCCTCCTTTAGTTCATATTTAGACAGTTTACTCCTTCGGTCATCTTCCTCTTCCGAACGCTCGCAAACCGTCTTTCCCTTGGGCTTTTGGAAATGAATCTTTGTTCTTGCTAAGATGTTTTGTTGGATGTGCCAAGTGCAAAGGAAATTTTGTGCATCCGGAAAAACATCCTGTACTGCCCCCATCAATGCAATATCTCTATCCGTTATTATCACCCCCGGAGTTTGACCCTTGTAGATTTTTTTCAATTCGTTTAGTGCCCACTTGTAGTCGTCCCTTGTCTCGTGTTGCATAAAACACCAAGCCACAGTAAATGCCAATTTCTCTGATGTCTGACCCACGATGTTCAATAAAGGCAGAGTGTACTTATTGGTTTTATAAGTGCAATCCATCATCAATATCTGAGGGAAGCACATAGCTAATTCTATCATCTTGGGATGAGCTAGGAAAATGTGTGTTACCTTGTCTTTCATCCCGACCCTTTGATTAATGTAATAGTTGTGTTTCTCTGCCAATCAAACCGATTGTTGCATAACCAATCTTCCATCCCATTCCTCCCTTCGTAACATTGCTCTAGCGTTGTAAATTTGGGATAGTGTGGAAAGGTTGCCTTTGAACTTCTCTTTAATCACACTCATAATCTTTTGCGGTGCAATTCCTTTTATCTCCTTCACTATATCAATTTCCGCTTGACTCAACTTTGCAACATAAGCATATCCAACAAGAGAATCAGGTTCCGGATGGTTGTGCCAACCACATACTATGCTCTTCAAATACCACCTATTGTCACTACCTCTCTTCTTATTGAATATCATCCTAAAAGGGCATTCCGTCTTCTTTGAGTTAGTCCTGGACACTTTTCGATTGGTGTTCTTCCGCACGTACACATCACCCTTTTTCTTGTGACTTTCAAATTTGCGTCCATGCTGGCAAATTATTTGAACATAAGTCTTTCCTACATTGTTACTCTTCACAACCACGCACATTATTTCTTTTGCTTTCGTTTTAGCCCACTCTACCGCCTCATCTCTACTTTCCCATGTCTACATTAACAAAGATGATAAATTTCAAACAAAGGACAAAAATCAAGTGACATGGAAACATGTGCGGAAAAAAACAATGGTGGCATACCTCATTAGTCATATAAAAGTCGGTGGTATCTTCAGTTCTCATTTTTGAGGGCTTCTGGTTGATTGTCTAATTCGTCCGCATCCAACAAAGGTAACTACATAGAAAGAGGTCATCAGAAATACCACAAGAGTCGTCAAGGTAGTTTCAAGTTGTATGCCGACTTAAGTATTTTAAAAAGGAAATCGTCATGGTTTTCAAAAATATCATGACGATTAATTTGGTTTTTGGGACAGAGAGGATATTTTTGAAACCCAAAATCGTCACAGTTATAAACACAACCATGACGAGCCGCATTTAACTCAACCCCAAGATTTATCACCTTCCTGTTTCTCTTGGAAAGATGATTTGAAGTTTTAAGAGACCAAAGATCCTTGACCGACGAACTATTAATGGAAGTTGGTCAAGGTGTAATTAATCCATTCAAAGAAACCAACATTGGTAAGCGTTAACAATGAAGTCTCGTGCCATATTGCAATTTCGTCAACAACAAGAAGAGACGAAGTTAAGTGACATCATGCATGGTTGGATTAAATTTAACGTTGACGGATGTTTTTTTTAAGAAATCCAGGTTTGGCGAGTTTTGGTATTGTCTTGCAAAATGCACAAGAATTGGTGATGGGTTGATTTGTGGCTTCTATTCACGCCTTTTGAATTGCAAAAGTAAGTATGCCTCGAAAGTTTGGGATCATATTTTGGATGGTTATGATCTAGATTGGTATAAATGTGATTCTCTAGTAAACCAAATTCTGGCTTGGGACTGCGTACTTGGAAGGATAGGGTTAGGAAAGTCTGGCCACTAATGCTAGGTACTGCCGGGTGAAAGAAAAAAGAGGGTGCTTACACGTACACAAAAGGCGCAGAAAAGTGTGTTAGAGTATACGATTGAGATTTTTTGTAAAAGGGTCGTTAGTTTTTGACGAAGTTAAGGTCTGGGTCGTAGAAGTTGATTTTGATGTGTTTGGGCCGTAGACTGACATTGACCGTGAAGTTAACCGTTAGTTGATTTTGATTGCTTGTGGGTCATTTTATCAAACACCGAACGCTCATTTAGTATATACTCACGGGCACGAATTGAACAGATTTTAAAGATGCTGGCGTTATTGCTGCAACCCATGATCTACATATCAAGTAAGACGAATTTAATGATACGAATTTAACAGGGGTGTATTCAAACAAGATTTTTACGGATAAATATAGATTTCTGTATAGATGAATTATATGGAGTTAAAATGATTCTTTATAAATCTATAGATTTATATAGAACTAGATGACCGCTGACACGGTGGACGGGCCGCCCGTCCGAAGAAATCGACGAAACCGATGAAGAATTTGTAAGGCAAAAATAAATGAAAGCAAAACAGATGTTTAGACAAATTTCTAAACAAAATTTGAATTTAGTTGAAAATGTTTAAATTTTTTTTGACAATTTTATGTATAGTACAATTTCTGGTGGAAACTTAATCGAAAACGCGACTCAAAAATCATACATCTCTTTGTAATAGAGGTGAAGATTAATTGAGGAGATGTTATAATTATTCTTCACATAAATGCAAGCATGTGCATGTGTCATGCACATGCTTGCATTTTACTCTACACAAATCACAACAAACATGTATATATAGCTATGAAAGTTAACCTAATAATCTTTTAGGCAAAAAATTTAAAATTGATATTGATGTTTATAATCATTGCGTAGATAATTTAAAGAGCTTTCTAAACATATAAATTTTGCGAAAATCTGATGTGTATTTTAAAAGATATTAATGTTTTAAAATTGCTACCCTTCCTTTTTGATTTATTTACGAAAATGTCTAAAGGAAACAAGAAATGAAAAAATTACCCTTACGTCCTTTTGAGGGGTAACTTAGGCTTTTCACTGGACCCCGGTGAAAACACCTCAATCTTTTTGTGTCAAATTGAAAAAAAAAGTCATTATTCATGTGACACAAAGTCACCATATATAGGGTCCTCCCTCGCTTCGCTCGGTCGGCCCAATTATTTTTAAAACTATGATAGAGAAAACTGGATTCTTTCATGGATTTCTATGGAATAATAAAGACTTTCATAGACTTTTAAAGGTCAAATGTGTAGAACTTCGGTTCTAGCACAAACAAGTTTGTATGAGATACGTTTTTTCATTGGCAACCAAGATTTTGTGCTAATAAAATTCTAAACTAACCGACCAAGAATTTTTCAAATGAATTTGTCAAGTTACTAAGGTGGTGAAGAAACAAACAAATAGTAAAGAACAAAGTTTAACATCAACTAGTAAAATAGTTTCATGGTCCATTAATGGCCCTTTGACTTTCTCCGGTTGCATCTTTCCACATTTTTGTAGCAATTTTGAGCGTCATGCGTTTGCGAATTCTCGTTGATTTGTTTGGGTTTGAGTAGCAACAGCATCTAAATTTTCTTCATCGTCTGAAGAAGAATCTGATGACGAGTCATCGTCTTCTTCCGGTGGAAACTCGTCTGAGCGACATTCTTTTCGAAGAAAATTATGCAATCCAACGCAAGAAGGAACAATATATGCTTGGGTCTCGTATGGAAAAGGAGGTCCAGACTTAAAGATTAGGAACCGAGATTTAAATATACCAAATATACGCTCTACCACATTTCTCAAAGAAGCATGACGAAGGTTGAACAATTCATTTGCAGTTTCCGGATCTCGACCTTCGCCACAAAAGTCATGTAAATGATATCGAACACCACGGTAAGGTGCTAAAAATTGACGTCGGTTTGCGAAGCCACAATCGACTAAAAAGTATTTTCCTGTTTGTAGTTAAAAAATTTAATCTTGTTAAAGGCGAAGTAAGACATGATTCAAATAAAATTCTTATAGATACAGGGAGTTGGGTCTGGCTATGATGGATGGAAAAATGCATAAAACAGAAAGAAGTTCATAATATGAAGTAAACAAAAGAAGAGATAGAGACATCCATACATACCTGAGAGATAATCGAGCGCGCGGTACTGATTATCCTATAGATTATGAAAGAAAAATCAAAACATGATCACAAATCAAGATTTGATTACTGTAGTATTACAGAGAAAGAGAGGCTTACCTTCTACCGTGTAGTGTAGAGATGATTTTTGACTCAACAAATGAGAGAAAGTGCAAACCTATATAGCTAAAAACGAAGAGCATGATATTTTTTTTTTTTGGAAAGTTTGAGAATCCACAAAATTCTCTTCATACGGGTTGAGATTTGATGAGAAGAAATTTACATGTTTTTTGCCTAACACAATCTAGAAAAATCTATAAATATCTTGGGTCTTAAAAATATAAAAAATATTGGATACCTAGGATTTTTTAGGAATCTTGAATAATCTAATTTGAATACCTAGGATATTTATAGACTTTAATATCCATCAAATTGAATACCTCTGATTTTATGGAATCTACAGGATTCTAGATCGAATACCATGGAAATCTGCAGATTTTCATTTATCCATAAAAATCTTGTTTGAATACACCCCTGTAAATGTAATTCAGAGGGAAAAAAGGATGAACATGAACTTCATACAGATACAATCTTTTGTTGGTGACACGAGCCATTTACTGAACTGATAAATTGATGTCACCACTCACCAGTAAAGGAAGAAAATTTTGGTTCTTACTGTCGATGATGATGCTATTGGATCATATGCCATGATTGTGTTTCTGATATCGTTTGATTTGAACGTTAGGGTTTTCTTCCTTACTTTCTCTACACAGATGATGGAGGCGCAGATAGAGGTGTAAATTGTGCCATGCCAGCACGTTAATGGCACAGCACAACACGCTAAAATTTGGGCACAGCACAGCACGACACGCGACAAAGCACAACACAGTCACAACACGCTAGCTTAGTGTCTTGTGTCGTGCTTGACTAATTGGCAGCACGGCACATCACAACACGCGGCACGATCAAGCACGCGACACAGCACAGCACGTGATAAAGCACAGCACAGCACGCGGCACAACATAGCACAGCACGCGGCACGGCTAAGCACGATACAGCACGTGTAAAGCACGACACAGTGCACTACATTACATGTGTATTTCACACAAAAATGAAATCCACCTAGTTATTACCATTATATTTTTGTTATTCTGATTAATTTCTATGACAATACATATTATCTAATTTTATTAAGTGATAAATAAATATTTAAAAATGTAATTGATGTTGTAAATGTTTGACGTTCATTTGGTAGAAAAACAAATAAAGATACAATTGTTATAACGTAAAATTCAACTTATGTTTTTTTTTAGTTAATAAAGTTGTATATTATGCAATATATAATATTAGATATAAAATTTTAATTAATTTTTTAAAAAATTACTATAATTAACTTGATAATTTATTAGATTATAAGCTATATAAATATTTGAAAAACATTTTTTTAGGATGACGTAAATTAAGTGTGCCAGCACAGCACGGCACGACACAGCACGCTTATTTGTGTGCCATGTCGTGCTTCGCTTTTGACTAAAAAAGCACAACACGACACATCAGGCACAACACAGCAAAACATGGCACGTAAAAGCACGCCTTCGTGTGCCATGTGCCGTGCTGTGCCGGCACGTTTTACACCTCTAGGCGCAGGTATATGGCAACTCCTTGTTGAAGGTATTTCATGCTTACGAATAATACGTCAAGTCATTCGCCTCAGTTGTGATGATGGAATTTGATGCTTTGTTTGAAGCTAGCTCATATCAGTCCTTTGGTTTGTGTCTACTGTTAGTTCCAGCATTTGCCAACTCAAATATTTCTTTTCTTGTCTTTGATCTTTCTAGAGGCTGAGCTATTTCAAATGAGAATATATGTAGACGATTTTCTGACATTGTACAGTTTCAACAAGAGATTGATATTGCATTTAAAGTGTTTGATAAAATTACTCAGAGAGACTTGACGGTCAATGTCAGTCTACGACCCAAACACATCAAAATCAACTTCTAAGACCCAAACCTTAATTTCATCAAAAACTAACGACCCTTTTACAAAATATCTCTATATGATTTATATGGAAATATTTAACAAAGATATTTAGTAATCGATTATATTTATTTTAACAAAAAAAAAATCGATTATATTTAGTATGAATTGATTTGCAAGCAATTATTTTCTTGAATACCAAGTTATGGTATCACTATAAATACTCTATGGGTTATCAATAAAATCTATCTAATTCAATCAATGAAATTATATTTTACTAGTGTAACAGCCCTTGTGTTCGCACGGGTTCCAGACAACACTCCCGTCTTCTGGTCGGGCTTTGTAGGCTTTTTTCATGCCTGGTATGTTCAAAAGAAAAAAAAAAATCGAAATGCAAATTAAGAAACAAAGAGAAGCAAGGTTAGGTGTGTTGTAATGTACTTAAATTTTGTAAGAGTCTGAACTCTTACCTGACTGAATCAGGTATGCAAATTGCAGTGTTTCTCATCATTTTCTCCTAATGTAATTTGTGAGTTGAAACTAAGTTTGGGATTGCAAGTTTATTGAATCTTCAACTGCCGTTTGATTGATACTATTTTTTTAGTTTTCAATTGAAATTGGGCAATGAGCTAAGATATGGTATATTAAAATTTTGTAAGCTTTGTCGCTTTTCAAATTAGGGTTATGATTTTTTGGTTTCTGATTTGATTTTTTTCTAAATCTGATTCTTTTTTTCGCTGTATTTTGTATTAGGTAACCCAATTTGATACTGCTTAGATCACTGGTTTTAAGATTTGGTTTGAGGTACCATTACCACTGCTATTTAGATTTGAATTAGAGGGTGCAAACTATTTTTGCTACCTAGTCAAAATTTTTGAATATAAACCGGAAAAATACATGAATTTAAATTGATGTAGTATTGGATAGAATGCGAATTATGTGATTGTACCATGAATATATCCGATATTATCTTTTGTATAGGTGTATCGTCCTTAGCCGATACGATACCAATACACGATATTAACTACTTTGGTTGGAATAGTTGATATTAACTAAGAAGCGTGCGTGACATTAGAGGGAAGTGAGAACATATTATGCCCAAGTAAAGTGTGGAAGAATTATATTTATGAAAGCATTTCTATTAATATGTAGAAGTACAAAGATCAGTAGCATACCTCAATGGTGAAACTTTACTTCAGAGAGGTTTTGAGATAGTCTCTAAATGTTATATATGTGGCAATCAATAAGACAATTCTGCGATTTCAGTGAAATTGTTTGGAGTTAGTTGGGTTAGGTTTTTCAGTTTCTGTTAGGGCATTGTCCAGTCAAACCCACTAGCGTTGGTATGTCAAGCTAGTTGTCAGTTTTAGGTGTCAAAATTCAATTCTTGATTTAGCCTACTAGAGTTTAGATTTCGGAAATGGGATATAGACAGAGTAGTAGAGACCTTGAAGACGAAGACTGTGAAGACAAAGAAGACATCAATTATTCTTCATCGACAAAAGGTTAGTAGGAGTTATGACTTTATGGATATTCTTCTATTTCTACTTTCTCTATTCTTTCGAAATATAGTCGACTACTTTAGTAGTAATGTAGCGATTGAGATCGTGTTCTTGTGTAACATGGCTTTATGTCATGACCAGCGTTTGATCCCACGAATGTTGTGAATCAGGAATGCATGAGATAGATTCGACACCATATGTCCATTACAATGGTTTGCTTGCAAACTGTTATGTTGGATATGGATGAATCTAAGGAGTACTCTTGAGCAAAGAGTCTGTGGATCACAGCTGAGGACGTTCTCACGTCTAAGTTCTGGCTCAGCCCAGTCCTTCCAGCGGATTCTGAATTTGACCTAATTTGACCGCGGACGGTACCCGAACCGGTTTGCGTACCTGGAGCTGAAAATCTTCTGTGTCTCATTTGTTCACGTACCAGTACGTGAACCTGACACGGAGAAGTTCCTGGTAAAGTCAAATTACGTGTTATTCTTTTAGAATTTCACTCTGAGTCAAATTCCAACTCCTTTATCTCTTAGATGGACTTGTGTGAAACATAAATACCTTTTGTGTTCCATCTAACGATCCTCAATGAGTCAATAAGATAAGATTATCTCTGGTCTGTTGAATTCCTATCTTGAAGTGTTTGTGAGCCAACAAAACACTTGGCAGATAAATCTAAAAAGGAATTTCAATTGAGATTAATCTGTATTACTTGGTTGGCAAGTTTAGGGTTTCCTTAACTTGTGGGACAAGTAATTGATTGCTTAATTCCAAAGCAACCTATCTTATTGAGTGCTATAAATAGAGGTGTCTACGGACAAATACCGCAAGCATCAAGCACACGTGAAGGTCCTCAGGGAAGGTAGCGTAAACTCTTTTCACTTCGGTGAAAGCTTGTTGTGGTATAGTCATCCTCTATAGGTTGCAGCTCCTCTGGGAACTCCCTACGACTATAAAGACTTCCTTAGAGAGTTGGGAAGCACAGGTAGATTAATCCCTCAGCGGTTGATCAGAATCACATGTAACCTCAGTAACCTATCCTAGTTCTTGTCTATTCTAAAGTCCGTCTCTTCTGCTATACGGCTATTCAAGAACTAGTTAAGTTACGTAAAGGTTGGAAAGGTAGCAACGCACGGCTGCACTCGGTGTTGTAAGACCTAGTTGGCTCCAGTTATATAAGTTCCTTAAGTGGTTCTTCCTGTATAACTGAGGTAGATACAGATTGGGCATTGCGAAGTTGGTTTGCGTGTCAGCCCCGATTTGTGAAGTAGATTTCCGTATGACCTGGATTTGACAATCCGAAGGAAGTCATCTTTGTTTATGGTAAACTGATAGAGGACAGTTACACCATAAGTCAACAGTTTTGGTTTAAAACCCAGTATTGCTGACAAAAGCCTTTGGCATCGGCCAAAGCAACTCCTAGGCCTGTAACGGACGTCAGCTAGGGGAATCAAGTGCGTGACGATCTGTGGGGGATCCAGAGACGTAAGGAAGGCGACAGTAGCCAATTCGCTTGGAGGGCTTGAGTTGGTCTCTGCTACATCCCAGACCGAAGTCTTATAGTAGGCTAGCGTTTGTAGTCAGTTTGTACTGGGCGGTGTTCAAAACTGGACGAGGTCCCGAGGTTTTTCTGCAAGGCAGTTTCCTCGTTAAAAAACGTTTGGTGTCTTGTGTGCTTTTACATTCCGCATTATAACTCTGATTTATAATTAAAGCACCAAGTAGTACGTTATTACCTAACTGTTGAGATTACTCCAGTTAGAGGTTTGGATATTGATTTTTGAGATCGTCCAAACTCTTTACCATAAGACTCACGAGCCAAAATGAAAAGTTGGTAGTATTTCGGTACCCCTTCTTTTTCAGTTGGTATCAGAGCGGGTTAACACACTAAAAACGTAACTGTATGTGTTTAACTAGGCTTGTGAGTCATGGGTCTAAGCGTAAACGCTTGTAACGTACTGTCCAGAGGCACTTTTGTTATGCATGCAGAAGAGGACCGCGCCAACAGTGTTGAACCAAATCTTAACGATACTTCTTCTTCGCAATCAAGGACTGAACAAGCCCTGATTGGATCTACTAGACAGGATACTCATGTTAATGATGTAGAGTGAAGATTGGGAATCCGTCCTCCGAAAGAACTTGCATATGGATGACGATGATCCCGATTCAGATGTTGAGAGAGAAGTAGAAGAGGAAGTTTCAGCTATCGTTAAGGTTTTAACTCCTTCTATGAAGAGCACACCCAACTCTATACTCCTTGAAA
Organism: Papaver nudicaule; assembly: GCA_023529015.1. Lineage (NCBI taxonomy): Eukaryota > Viridiplantae > Streptophyta > Magnoliopsida > Ranunculales > Papaveraceae > Papaver > Papaver nudicaule. Next base: position 23,214 of record JAJJMA010137003.1, read on the forward strand.
TTCTATCTCAGCTCTCTCGAGATAACAAGAATTTAACAAGGTGCTATCAAGGTCTTTATATTGGCTTTGATAGTGTCAATAGTAAAGTGAAATCTATTGACCAAGAGTTATGTTCGAAAGAACTGGAAAGGGTAAATCTTCATCATAGTCTCTGTGAGTTGAATGAAAAGCTTATTGCATCTGATGCTAAGATAGTCACTCAACAAAAGTGTTTCGAAGAAAAAGAAAACACTTTTCTCACTAGGGAAAAACGTCTGGAAACTGATTTTGCTAATGCTCTTGCTGAAATCAAGACATTAAAAGAGTTGAATAATAGCTCGGAAACTAATCTGGCTAATGCTCTTGCCGAAATCAAGACGTTAAAAGAGTTGAACAATAGCTCTGACAAACTAACCTCAATGTTAGGAGCGAGTAAAAATCATCGTGATACACGAGGGTTGGGCTATAAAGGAATAGACGCTCCAAGTAATAACAAAGAGGTGAAATTTGTCAAGGCTAAGGATTCTTCTCAACCGACTACGATTGATCCCCAAGGTGATATACCTCTACAGCCAGTCAAGGAGAAGAAGAGCAAGATTTATCAAGCTCCACACGCTCGTCCAGGTAACAACAAGCATCCCACTCCTTTTGTTACCAAAAATTGCCCTTATTGTGGTGATAAAGGTCACTTGGCTAGAAGCTGCAGATTCCGTAAAAGGAATGAGAAAGCCAATGGCTCGATTGTTCCTGTTGTTTTGGAGATTCACGTCAAACCTAACAACAACGGAGTATCTTCTAATGATCCAGGTTGCGAACGTCCAACCTTTAGGCATAAGAAACAGAATTATGACAAGCCAAGTTTTGCCTATAAACGCTCTACAAAGTCCTCTCGTAATCGTCATAATTACATAAAGGAAAACAACTTTGTACAAGCAAAGACTAGATCTGATGTACCCAATTGGAGATCAACTAACCTGCAAAAGGATAGTCAATCCAATTCTCTCTCAAGTAACCTTGATGAGAAAGATGGGAAGAAAGATCAAGTTGCTCCTAAGACCACTCAAAAGTGGGTACCAAAGAATGTTGGTAGAGCAACAAATGCCAAAGGGAATGATCACCCTATTGAGGCTACCCTAAGAAAATGCATGAAAGATAGTGCAGTATTTAACCAACAAATACTTGGTATGGTTAAATTACATCATGAAATGCTTGGGTTACGGAAGAAAAACAGGAAAAAGGGTAAGGCAAAGAAATCTAAGCCTAAGACTACTTCTGGTGAAAAACCCAGTGATGTAGTAGTTCCTGTTTTGACTACCAAAGGTGAACAAGAAATTGTTCACTCTGACACAACTTGATTGTGTCTGTGCGACCTCACCATGTAGTGCCCTTTCAATTGATACGGTGAGGTAAAGCACAAGAATAGGGCACAGACCCGGTTGGAGATTACATAAAGGTATGTTAACATTGATCAAGTTAATATTCATTTGTTTAAAGGTTGTCAAATCCTTGAATATGAATATGTATCTTTCATGTTTCTCTAACTCAACTTGGTTTTAAGGGTTCTTAAATATACAAGTTGCAAACAAAGTCCATGACTTCTGTTTTGAACAAAGAGTGAATCCTACCGACATGACATCTTGTTATGTTAGTATACCTTCTTGGTGTACTACGGTTATAGGATCATTATGAGTTAAACCTAATCTGAAGGTGGCCGGTTCGCGAACCGTACACGAAACAGAAACTCGGAGAATCTCCTGAGTTCCGAAAGCTCATTAAGATCGTGTACCTACACAAACCTCTAAATCGAGTCTTTTGGCTGTTATTCAGATTTGTGAATATTCTTCCAGAATTTCACACAGGTTAAACTCTGAGACTCCTGGAATTCATAAATTCCAACGTGATCTTTGTTCCAAGGAAAACTTTATTCACACTTATTGGTGAAACTCCATGTGAAAAAGTTAAGCCTTTACTCTAAGATTAAATCAATCTTTGTTAACACAAGTTGTGTATCTTAGAGGGCAATACGTGATCTTCCTGATCATGATGTGTGTGTTGCCAACATGACTTTATTCATTGCTATTACAGTGATGATTATATCAAAGTCATGGATATCACAAAGGTTTTATTACCTTCTTGTTTTAAGAAGAGAAAACTTTTTGTGATCATACTCTTATTTCTTAGAAAATGGCTAAGAAAAAGAGATTATCAACAAAGCAAAATTGGATAACATTCAATTGTTCTTGTCCAAGTTAGTCTTTGTCAGTTGTTCTATTGAATAACACCACATGGGGGAGAGTTCTTTTTGAACTTGCGCTTAATAACAAATCTTTTTGGGGAGCGTGGATGTGGAATATTAGGAGAAAGTGTATCTTTATTTCTCCATAAGGTGAGAACTCAGGTATCTAGTTGTTCAGATTACCTAAGTATACCATCTTTTAAGCTTGATATGCGAGTACTTAGCTTCACCTGTTCTTATAGGTGAATGAAACCCTAGTTTCCATCTACTTTGTCATATTTTTGTGACAAATAGGGGGAGAATACATATGGTTCTTACTTCTTTTTGGTTGCATTCTCATGCATAACCATAGGGGGAGAACATATCATATGCTTACTTGTTGTGCTTTTCATAAAGTATCAAGTAAGGGGGAGTAATTATAAGCTGAGAAAGCTTCGTATCAAGAATGAGTAGAATCACTTTAGAAGTTCTGATACACCAACTTCAAAGTTTGCTCAGATTCTTACTCAGACGCACAAACAACATGTGGGATGAGCATACCAAACCCACGTAAGCCTAAGCATACCTTTATGGTTGTTTGAGCTGGATATGTTGTGACTGCTGACTACGGATTCATCAACAGGAGTTTAATGAACACATCAAGACTCAAAGGAGAAGTTGAAGAATTCAAGAAATCAAGAACTACATTTGGTTAGTACTTTATTGTATATTATTTGAATCCATATGTAAATTGATTTTGTCACTAAAATTGACAAAGGGGGAGATTGTTAGGGCATTGTCCGGTCAAACCCACTAGCGTTGGTATGTCAAGC
>JAJJMA010137020.1:0-10925 GCA_023529015.1 Papaver nudicaule
TATATGAAAGAAGTTTTTATGAGACCTCCCAAACTCTGGAGCGGAGACTCGATCCACCAACTTCAACTAGGAGAATCGAGCTCCTGGTCAACTGGGTTATACCTCGTTTTGGCCTTCAATAATCTACAAGAACCGATCACTTACTAACAGTTCAACAAAATTCAAATATATCAATTTCGTGTCCCGTCATTTTATAAATCAAGATCTCTTATTATACATTATTTGATGATTGAATTCAAAATACACATTAAAATTCATTATTAGTAGAAAATACATCTAAGAATTTGGATTGGTTCACGCTGAAAATAATTTTATAATTTATAATAATTCAAATGTATATTTGAGAGTTTAAGGAGAAAATAAATCTGTAAAAGGAAGATTGTCATTTTTTTTAATCATACAAAAATGGTATGGAGAACGGTCTTTCTAAAACATAGGGAGTACGTTATTTGCTTAATTTAGTTAACTTATGGAATAAGTGTATCTGTTTATTTTCTTAACTTACTGAAGATGAAATATATCATCAGATTGGCGCGGTTGAAGGGAAGTTTTGGAAATGTGGTGGTGTAGCATTGTTGAAATCCTGAGTTTATCTTATTGCTTCTCCGGTGAAGGTTACCTCTATAATAAGGGAAGGCTTTACTTGAGCGTCTTATCTGAGTTTGAATCTGATCTGAATGACGTCGCTAGAGAGATTTCTCGTGAGCATTATCATTTCTTCATGTTATCCATATTTTCTTATTATGCTTGGTCATCGCTCCCAATCCGTATATGCCAGGTGCTTAAGCGGAGAAGCGTTGTATGACTCTATCGAGCTATCTTCTCCGTCAGGTAAGATCTTGTGATCCATGGTGGTGGATGCATAAAGAGCACAGTCTAAAATTTATATAGTATTGTCTTGAACCTCAAGCCCAAGAATAGTGTTATTGTTATGGCATCTTCAAAATCTTTAGCAGTTGTGGCTAAGTGCCTCGATTCATTCTTTCTGGCATATGAAAAAAGTTTATGTTAGACCTCCCAAACTCTGGAGCGGAGACTCGATCACCTGACTTCAACTATATCGAGCTCCAGCTGGTCAACTGGGCTAAACCTCCTTTCGGCCTTCAATACTACAAAAACCAATTAGTTACTATTAATTCAACATAACTCGCTTATATCAATTTTGTGTTGCGTCTTTTCATAAATCATGGTCTCTTATTTATTTTGGAGACATTATTTGATGATTTAATTCAAAATATACACTATTCATTATAAGTAGAATTTGTCATCAACAAGTGAATTTAAGAACATACACCATAATTTTTAGGGAGGATCCGTAAAATTGATATTCAAATTATTTCACAATTTCGACGTCGATTTTTTTTTTCAAACTCAAACGTCAGCGAATTTGGAACTACTCCCTCTGTTTCATTTATATAGGCGGAAATAAGACTTTTCTATGTTTCAAGGATTTCTAGTTCCAAGATAAATTTTTCTACTCATGCCTTTATTTATGATACATTTGGTAATTGTATTAGAGAAAAGACAAAAGATAAATCAGGAAAAAACATGAAAATTTATGACTTCAAAATGGTTTTCTTAATCTAGGAGAATTGGTCCCTCCGCCTATATAATTGAAACGGAAGGAGTAATATATTGGTGATTCATACATCTGTCAAAGCTCCACATTCCTACTAACAATTAGCACACTTTTTTTTTGATAAATTTTTTTAAGTATTTATTAAAATAGAAAAAGGTTACAATCTGGGAAAAGCCCAGACCCAGTACAATATCGTTTTTTCAGTTATCACAATCGACAATGGCATCCCAGTTTACTAACAAATCCCTAAAGGCGTATCTTTTGAACCAGTTTGCTAATGAACCCCACTGAAAAATCCTGGGTTTAACCTCAATGATAACTTCTTCTTGATCTCTACCCTTTTCTTTCCCATCACCCTACGATTCCTCTCACTCCACAGAGACCAAACCACAACAAAAGGCATTATAGGCCAGATCTTATTATTTAGTTGTTTCCCCTTTATGCTGTGCCAATCTTCAAACTGTTGCTTCAGGCATGGTTTGTGTAACCAACTAGGGTTCATAGAGTTTGAGAAATAGTTCCATACTTCTTTGGAGTAGGGGCAGTTTAGCAGTATGTGATCCACTCTCTCGTCTTCTGTATTACAAAAACTGCAGGTTGTGACAGAGTTTTTGAAAGATTGTCGACAGTGATATCACAACTAGTACACTTTGAAATAACAAACCCCACTATCTACCAATCTTAACTTCAATTACTTTTCAGGGATTGATTTTCAAAATGTTAAATAGTGGTGCTATACATCTCAAATTATACTCACTTCTTTCCCCCACTATTTAATATAAGTTTATGAGGAAAATATATCATTCAATATAAGAACTCCAAATTTATTGTCGTTTGGAAAAGAAAAATTACACTCCCTCTCATTCGATATTGGAAAAAATACACAACCTAATTTTCTTTCTTTTGTTTAAAATAATTTTAATTTATCTTGGTGGAGTGTAAGTAGCCTAACTTAGAATTTGTTCATTACAATCCAAAATCCGTGATCTAAATATAAATGTTAGCCGAATTTGTTCATTACAATCCAAAATCCATGATCTAAATATAAATGTTAGCCGATTATGGACTCCATTGGACCAACAAACTCCCTGATTCTATGACACACACAATGACTCACACTAAAAGAACCTAATTTACCTGAACACACGCGGCTAGTATTCCATTGGTCCACAAGACGGCACAACACACGTGGTGAACCCCCGTCACTTTCACTTCTTTCCTCTTTTGTCCAAATTATTCTTAATTAAGGAAAAGAGAAAAAGAGAAAAGTACATCTAAACAGAGAAAGAAAGCAACAGTAGTACTACCTTTGATTTAGTAGTAGTTCTCTTTCTGAAAGAAAACAGTCATGGCTTACTCAATGGAAGATGAAGAGTCTTCAACAACACCAACGGCTTTATACAAAGCATTACTGAATCGGTTTGGTGATTTAGAAGAGAGTCATGCAAAGTTAAGAGAGCAAATGGAATTAGTAGTACAAGAAAGAGAGAAAGAACAGAAATGGTTGATGATTAGAGGTGGTGGTGCAAGAGGTGGAGGAGGAATAGGAGGAAGATATGAAGAAATGAATAGTAATAATGGGTTTGCAGATAATGATGAAAATGATGCATATAGGAATTGGGGTGCTCATAATATCAAGGGTTTTTTCTTTTCTGGTTGGCCTTATAGCAAGATATTACAGTCTATGGGTCATGCTATTCATATTTGTAGGCCTTATGATGGCAAGCTTACTTTCTGGTAACTAATTTCTTATTACCTTTGATTTTTGTTTGTTTTGAATCAAATTTATGATTGCCCATGTTCATGTTTTGCTTCAATTCTGTTTAGTTTTGTCAAAGTTTGTTGCTTTAGCATAATAGAACAAGTGAATTGTACTAATTGAGCTTAAATTTGTTTGATAAATGAAGCTGGAGTAGTCAATTAGGTTGAGAATCTGGAAAGGGTTCAATTAGGCAAACTGTAGTGAAGATTTCAGTTGACCCTATGCATTTGATGAGCTTGAATAGTCAATGGTGGTATTTGTTTGTAGTTGAGATGTTATAGGTTATTGTACCTCGTGTACCTTGTGTCCTGGCAGGCTGTTGAATCTGGGGGCATTTGGATGGGTAGATGAATTTCTAGCACTGATGGAAATACAGACAACAGCTTATCTTGTTATATAGGTGTAAGTTTTAGCACTTCTTTAGAGGTGTCCACATTTAGCATGAAGTTCTTTAGCATTTTCTGTTGGGTCAAGGAAGTTCGATAATGTCGAGTATTTATGTATGCATATATTTTTTGATGTTTCAGGAACCGTTCGGCAGAAACTCTATATGGATGGAAGGACTATGAAGTAATTGGACAAAGAATCCAAGATTTGCTTATTGAGGATCCGATTCATGAAGCGGGGGAGAAAATCATAGGAAAATTGAGCAGTGGTGAATCATGGTCAGGTCAGTTGCCTTTTAGGAAGAGATCTGGTGAGATTTTTATGGCGCTTGTGACAAAAAGCTTATTATATGAAGATGGTGAACTTGGTGGCATTATAACTGTCTCAAGTGATGCAGCTATATTTAATATTATAAACTCGGAAAAGTTAAGAACTTTTCAAGAACCTGGCCATGACCAGAATAGAGAACAAGGAGGGTTTAACATGAAAAAGATTCAGTGGCTTCCAAAGCCACAAAGTACAGCAATGCCATCGTCTGTTTCCGCTCTGGTGCTTATGAGTTACACTAGCATTTTTTTACACTCTTTATAATTCATTGTTTTTTGTTGTTGGGAAATGCTGTCACTTTTTCTAGGTTCAATACTTGCATTGATTAAAACTTTACAACTAACAGGCTTCAAAAGTATTTTCGCGTCAGCGTGGAGAAGATGACAATTACAGTGTACATCCAAATTTCAGAAACCCAGGAGGGCAAGTGCTAGATACAGAATATGTCGAATCAGGAAAGCCACCAAACCCTGCCTTTAAACTGAACATTGGAATTAATCAGGCCGACCAGAACAGTAAACGGAATGTAGAATCTCGGTTCATCCAACCTTCAAAATTTGTTAGTAGTCCTATCCTTGAACTTTGCAGTATTATTTTGAGTTTCGGGGCAATTAGATGATACTCACTGTTATTTCGGTTATTTAACTTATTTTAGTTTGCTATGTTTCGTTCACTTGTTTACTTCCATGACTATGTATTTTCAGGCAGCTAAACTTCTAGAGAAATTGAATGTTGGGGGAAGTGGCAAAGAAGAGGGTAAAAGTGATCAAGTTCACTATTCAGCAGAAAACTGTTCGAGTAATGCATTGAGATGCAATCCAAACTTCCCAAGGGAGTCATCTCTAGAACGTCCGGACTTGATTAATGAAAAAAGAGAAACTAACTATGGCAAGAATAACCCTGTGATTGCCAATAAAAGTGGATATGGGAATCCGATGGGGGCAAGGAATCAGAATCAGTTCACGGAAGATGGATTAGTGACAAACAAAAACTCATTCATGAACTCTTGGTTAGAGTGTCAACAATGTTCTAGACTTCCTACAGGAAATTATTTGCCTCCATTAGGAGGCGAGAATGGCGAATATGTCGAAGCGCCGCGTGATTTGGATAACTATGGTGATGTAATAGTAGAAAAGACTAAACTGAATAAAAAGTCAGATGTTTCTCAGTCTCCTCCAACATTAGCGAGCTCAGAAGAGTCCAAAAGTAGTTCTCATGGTTCCCTTGAAAATTCAACCAAGGAGAAAAAATTTGATTGTGAGATTCATTGGGATGATCTACATTTAGGAGAAGAGATTGGACAAGGTAAATATTTGTAGTCTTTCTTTGGCTTGAGCTCAAATCATGTTAATCCAGCTTCATTATGTGACTACTAGTGTAACATTTTTCCATAAATAGAAAGCTAAATACGCAAAACGTGATTAGATGCAGCATCTGAATTCAAACTATCTTTAGTTGAGGTTAAAATTTGGGTCGACTGCAAGATTTATGAATCATGACTTAGTTCCTTGCTTTTTACCCCTCAATGTTCAGGTGCATTCGCTAATGTATATCGAGGAGTTTGGAATGGATCGGTACGGTGCTTACATTTCATTTCAGTTGGTTGTTACTTACAATAGCAGAACAGTCATGGATGAGCATGAGAGTTAATAATTGTGCCTCTCCTTTTTTCTTTTCTTTTGGAAGGATGTTGCCATAAAAGTTTATATGGGGAGCGAATATCAAGAGGCTACTATTTTAGACTACAGAAAAGAGGTAAGCTCCTTGAAGTTTCCATAGAAACAGAATATTTTCACCATATTAGAGAAGGTGACGGATTTGAAATTCAATTTTCAGATTTCTATTATGCAACGACTTCGGCATCCAAATGTGTTACTTTTCATGGGCGCAGTTTACTCTCCTGAGCGACTTGCAATAGTGACAGAGTTTTTACCCAGGTAATGAAAATGAGATTGTGCTCCATTTGATACGGATAATAATATCCTTACGTATTCGTGTAAGTCATTCTGCTTCCAATTTGCAGGGGTAGTTTATTCAAAACACTGCATAAGAACAAAGAGGCGTTAGACATTAGACGCCGTTTGAGGATGGCCCTTGATGTTGTGAGTTTTATGCATCTTTGATCTGTTTTTGTTTAATCTCTTCATGAGAGTTTTCAAATTTTCAAATCAGTTGAGTGTATCATATGTAGTATGGAATTCTGAAGTACTTGGTATCTCTGTTTGGTCGACTTTTTACAGGTTAGAGGTATGAACTATTTGCATCACAGAAATCCACCCATAGTGCATAGAGACTTGAAGTCTACAAATCTTCTTGTTGACAAGAACTGGACTGTCAAGGTACAACATTAAGGTTTCTATATTCTAGTCAACTGTAATAGATGTAGAATATGTTTGGACAGGTATGTAAAAAATACTCATGTTTCTTTGTCGTTCTTTTTACCAGGTTGGAGACTTCGGGTTATCAAAGTGGAAACATGCAACTTTTGTAACAGCAAGATCTGGAAGAGGAACTGTAAGGATATTTGTCTTCTAAATAGTTTCCAAGCACTTCACTGGCACATTTCTGCTGGCCTAAGCTCGCTAGTGTTTGTTGTTTGTTATCTGATGCAGCCGCAATGGATGGCTCCTGAAGTCCTACGTAATGAACCTTCAGATGAAAAGTAATCCCTCTTGAGTGTTCCATTTATAGGTTCCATTAATTACTGATTGTGGTCTTTTTGCTTTGTTGGAGTTGCGTATACTGTAAATGTCCAGAAAAATTTTACAAATTTGCCCTTGATGTCATATGCATCAATTTTGTGAGTGTGTCGGACATCCAGTTATGCTCAAGTGTGTCGGCGAAGTTTCTTATCGTTGCTGAAGTTTCCTTTTACTTGGACAGGTCTGATGTTTTTAGTTTTGGTGTGATTCTGTGGGAACTGATGACCGAGTCAATTCCATGGTCAGATTTAAATTCATTACAGGTACATTTCGGTATCTTTCTTCCCTAAAGGTATCAACTACGTGAATTGCCCGAATAACCCGTCAAGAGCACATCTAAGTTGATTTGCCAACATAACAGAGTTACATGATAAATTGAGTTCGGTATGACTTTTTACTTCCGTTGTAGGTTGTTGGTGTTGTTGGCTTCATGGATCGTCGACTAGATATTCCAGAAACACTTGATCCTCGACTTGCATCCATTATAGAGGACTGCTGGCGAAGGTAAAGTATTTTGTATACCACAGTTACTTTTTGCATACTACAATTACAGAGAGACCAGCTTCTTATGTTTAATACACACAGTGAACCTGGAGGTCGGCCTTCATTCGAAGAACTAATTCCGAGGATGGCAGAATTGATACAAACATTTTCAGCTGGTGCAGTTCAAAAGAACTCTAAACCGTAGTGGTATAAGAAATGGTATAGGTCAAGATTGTGCTGGTGGATTGTCATCATCAGCTATGTTATCGTTGGGGAGAAAAGCTGCTGGAAGTAATCTATAAGACAGTAACATCAGCCAAAGGAATACCAGCAAAACACACTTAAAGATGTGACGTTCAATACTACACTAGTGCTAGGTCTTAGAATTGGAGGGTCTACTTCTCTTCTTGCTGGTGCAGATTCTCAGTGGTCTTTTTTATGCATGTGGCGATCTTGCCTTGTCTAGATGATCTCAGTTTTTGTTATCCAAACTCGACACAGGTCGACATAGATTTTTGTCCGAGTGGTTGGTTCTGTTTTTTCTGCTCATTGACTGTAGTGGTGGGTTGTGTCAGACCTACTGTAGGTTGAGGTTTTCATCCATCCTTGATGTGTGAAAGCTTGGTTTTTGTAAACCTACATTAAATGTAGGTGTTGTAACATAATGTCATCTGTTTCTTTGTTCTGCATCTTACTGAAGCACGAGGATTATAACAGGCACTGATTTACGACATCCAATTCCTTTGTGAGTGAAGGGATGATTATTTTTGTTGTTTGCAGAGCAAGGCTGTAACATGGTAGGATTTTTTGCTCATTTAACACCGACTGGCCTGTGTGTAACCAAGGGCACTGAAAGAAGCTAGACTTCCACCCTGTTTGTTTTTTTTAACTAGCTCGTCTGACTCAACTGGATCTGGTTCGACTCAACTGACTCGATATGTTTGTTTTTTGAGTCATATCTGACTCAACTGTCTCATCTTTTGCCATTTTTGAGTCAGGGATGTTTTAATCACTAACTCAAATGAGTCCGAGTTAGAGGTTAAGAGTTAGAGGTCAGTTTCGAGTCAGATCTGACTCAAAATAAAAAACAAACAGTCTGTCATCTAACTCGAGCCGAGTCAGTGGCCGAGTCAGACTCAGATGCCGAGTCTGTGAGAAAAAAAACAAACGCCCTGTTCCTCAGACTAATACTTCTTAGGTTCTTCTAGCTCGACCTTAAAGGTCTAGAATACACAAATAAGCCCAGCTTCAAGCATCAAATTGAAATAAACATTCCAAAATTTGACCGGCATTCTGTTTTCACCCTTTTTCGTATTCTTATTTCCACCCTCTCTTTTCCTCCTCACAGCATAACAGTCTAATGAGTTTGAAAATCTGAGCTGCTTATTAAAAACTTGAGCTTTGAATAGGTCGAACAGAGAAACCCATACGCTCAAATCGTATAAACCAAAAAAATAAATAAATAAATAAAAATAGGTGAAGCAATTCATGGAGCATTTTACTTTTTGATTCCTTTAAGCTTAAGCTTTGAAATTTACTCTCCCGTAACTGAAATTTGACTACTGTCAACAGGGTTCAAGGCTTCGAGCTGATTATAGGTTTTGCCTTTGAGCTGTTCGAGGAAATTCCTAAGAGCGTTTTTCGTTTGCGTTCTTGGTTCATTGCTGAGGAAATAGGTGTTGTCTTTGAGCTGCTCGAGGAAATTCCTAAAAGCGTTTCCGATTTCGGTCTTGGTTCATTGCTGTAAGACAACACAAATCTGACAAAGAAATATAAAGGGCAAGCATTTAGAAAGGTTGGAACAGAAAAGATGAGCAATTTAATGGGAAGAATAGTGAAGAAAAATTTAGGAGAGATGGGGTTCAACATGGGTGGTGGACCTGTCAATTGGTTTCCTGGTCACATGGCTTCTGCTACTCGCGCCATTCGTGACCGTCTCAAGCTTGCTGACTTTGTTATTGAAGTTCGTGATGCTCGTATTCCGTTATCATCTGTGAATGGAGATCTTCAGGCTGCTCTATCAAGCAAAAGGCGAGTTATTGCTCTCAACAAGAAGGATTTGGCCAATCCCAATATAATGCATCGATGGACTGGATATTTTGAATCACTCGATCAAGATTGTATGACAATAAATGCACACAGCCAAAACTCCGTCAAAAAGCTTCTGGAATTTGCGGAACTGAAGCTGAAGGAAGTGATTTCTAGGGAACCCACACTTCTTATTATGGTGGTTGGTGTTCCTAATGTTGGCAAGTCGTCGCTTATTAACTGCATCCATCGAATCGCATCTGCACGCTTTCCTGCACAGCAGAAGCTGAAACGAGCTACAGTGGGACCTTTACCAGGTGTAACTCAAGATATTGCAGGATTTAAGATTGCACATCACCCTAGCATATATGTTCTTGATACTCCAGGTATACTCGTTCCAAGTATCCCAGATATAGAGACAGGGCTAAAGCTTGCTCTAACAGGATCTGTTAAAGATTCGGTGGTTGGTGAAGAACGTATTACGCAATACCTACTGGCTGTTTTAAACATCCGAAGCACACCCCTTCACTGGAGGAACTTGAACAACAGACGACTAGAAGCATTAGCCAATGGCAAGGAGTATAAACCGAAAAAAGGGTTACAGCAAAATGAGCATTACATGGAGGATGTTGTATCAGAAGTCCAGTGTGCACTGTACATCACTCTGTCAGAATTTGATGGTAATTTGGAGGATGAAAGTGATTTAGAGTGTCTCATAGAGAAGCAGTTTGCAGCTCTGCAAAAAGCATTTAAAGTACCCGCTCATAAGGCATCAGACGATGCTCGGAGGATGGTTTCAAAGAAGTTTCTTGCTCTATTTAGAACCGGTCAACTTGGTCGATTCACCCTCGACGATGTACCTGGTGATATTAACCCATCATCTTCATCATCTAACACTAAATCTTAAATTTTTATGCTCACATGCTTATTCTTGCATTCAATAAAGAACCCATGCAGTGAATAGCCATCAGCCAGTAATGATGGAATTCCATGAAACAGTATCTAGTTTCGAAGATAGAAATTGCATCTTTGAGATCTCTACATTGTTTGTTTATCAGTTAATCAAAGAAATTTGGAAGTAAACATACGAATTAAACTCAGTCTTGATTGCTGAACATTGAAGTTGAGTTCCATGAATAAAACTAACGGACTCGCAGTAAGTTGATGCACACCTTAGAGACTATTCTTGCAAGATTGTAAGAGTAGGTTTTGGTGTTATGAGTTTCAAATTTAATTGTCGTTAATAATAGTCCCACATTAGACAAGGCGATTTACAAGATCTTGCATATATGAGATTAGGATTGCATTACCTATCGCCAATCGGCAATGGATTGGATGCCCACTTATAGTCCTATATGGGCTATCAGCCAAAACCAAACTTCGGCTGACGAAAAGAAAATCGGGCCTCTCCATCCATTGCTGATTGGTTTTTTCAGTTAAGCATTTTATTATTTTGATTTTTTTGCAATGGATGCCCACTTATAGTCATTGCTTTTTCTTTGTTTAGGTTTTTCAGTTAAGCATTTTATTATTTTGATTTTTTGCAACATGGGAGCAATTTTTACGAGAACATATTTCAATTGTAAGTAACATTAGAGGATGTTTATATGATTCATAAACTCTAGAGTAGAGACTCAATCAACTGACCACTCTGACT